>VZTA01028658.1:447526-478762 GCA_013398855.1 Mohoua ochrocephala
GTCCGCGCTGGACTCGAGCGAACGGCGCCAAAGTTGGCAGCGTGAAAGTCGGGTTCAGGAAGAGACACGGGAGGTGGGAACGCTGTGGTTTTTCTTAGTCCCTGCCGAGATTTGGATCGGGTGGCTTGGAACAGTGGACCAAGGCGGAATAACTTGCGCAGTGACATTCAGGGTCAGGTTGTGTCAACAGACGGGGCTCTGAGTAACCTGAGATGGTTGAAGATCACAGAATCATTAAGGTTGGAAAAGACCTCTAAGATCATGGAGTCCAACCATTAACCCAGCACCACCATGTTCATCACTAAACCATGTCCCCGAGTGCCACATCCACAGGTTGTTTGAACACTTCAGGAATGGCGATTCAGCCCCTTTCCTGGGCAGCCTGTTCCAATGCCTGGCCTCCCTTTCAGTGAAGAGATTTTTCCTCATATCCAGTCTAAATATTCCATGACAAAACTCGAAGCTATTCCGTGTTACCCTGTCGATTGTTACCTGGGAGGAGAGACTGGCCCCCACCTGGCTACATCCTCCTTTCAGGTGCTTGTAGAGAGTGATAAGTTCAGTCCTGAGCCTCCGTTTCTCCACACTAAACAATCCCAGTTCCCTCACCTGCTCCTCTAGACCCTTCAGCAGCTTTTCCCTTCTCTGGATACACACCTCAATGTCTTTCCTGAACTTAAGGACCCAGAAATGGACACAGGACTCAAGGCAGCCTCACCAGTGCCGAGTACAGGAGGACAATCACTGCCCTGGCCCTGCTGGCCACACTATTCCTGATCCAGGCCAGGTGCCATTGCCCTTCTCGGCCACCTGGGCACACCCTGGCTCATGTTCAGCTGCTGTCAGCCAGCACCCTCAGGTCCTTTTCTGCCAGGCAGCTTTCCAGCTCTCTTCCCTCTGGCTGTAGTGATGCCTGGGGTTGTTGTGACGCAAATACAGGGCCTGGCACTTGGCCTGGTTGAACTTCATGCAGTTGGCCTCAGCCCATCAATCCAGCCTGTCCAGACCCCTCTGCAGAGCTTTCCTGCCCTCAAGTAGAGCAACACTCCCATCCACCTTGGTGTTATCAAAGATGTCCCTGCTCATGGCAGGGAGGCTGGACTAGATAACCTGTACAGGTCCCTTCCAGTCCGAAGTCTGTGAAGAGTAAGGTGTCTTGTTGCCATGCATAAAACTCCACACACAAAACTTGCTGTTGAGCAGTGCTGCAGGGTTTTTGGGCAAGTAACACAAGAGATTTACCCCAAAGCATCGTGTCCTGCACCTACCACCGCCTGACATCAAAGAAAATTAATTCTAGGGTGAGGTTCCCTTTGTTTTGCTTCCTTGGGCACACCCATGCTCCCACCTTCAACCTGCTGCTTGTGGCAGGTAGGAGTGTACATCTGCTTCCTCAGGCAGCATCCCGGGCCTCTGGCAGCAGCATAGACAGAAGGAGTTCAGAAATGTGGACTGTCTGGGGCACGGGTGTCACTCGTGAAAACACAGTGACACGTCAGGACCATTAACATTTCAGAGAGATGAATATGGGACAGGAAGTCTCTCAGCCTGGCTATGACAAAAAGCTGATACCAAATTTCATAGTTTATGGTTGCTGGGCACTAGCTCAGCAAAAGTCTCCATCCAACCCCCAGGGGCTGGGTGTTTCCTTTCTCTGTGTTCTCCAGTCTCTGTGTTTGGTACTAATTTCCAAATGAGTGTTTATTGTTTAATGGCTCTAAGTCCAGTTTATGCAATCAAGAAGTCGTAGAAATGCATTTCAAAAGAAATCTACTCCTTATAACAGCCATGCTGTTTTGTGTTACATTCCCACTGATGTTTGCTCTCTGGAGGAGAAATGTGGATATAGGAAGCGTAAAAATATCCTTAGCAATGTTTTTCTTTCTTTAATTTAAAGAGAGTGGACCGAACCTCTGAGTATGCTCTCTCTGAAGCTTTTTCCCTTCAAAAGTCAAGGTATCCACAGAGGCCTTGGGGTCCTGTGACAAGTTTGGAAACTGCAGAACGGCTGCAAGATCATCGTGAGGCCCGGGAGGAAGGTGAGCTAAAATTCTGCTTGCCACAGGCTGCCTGAAATGAACTGTTCTTGATCCAGCTTTGTGGTTCTGATCTGACCAGGCTCTTGCAAAGCTTGAGTTCACAAGAAACAGTTCATAGTAAGATGTCTTTCATCTAATGGAGAAAGGCATAAGAACTCAGTTGCTGGAGTTCAAGGTCAATCTTAAATGGCATACCTAAGAGAAGGATAAACTCTCTGTCTCCTGGAGATACCAGGTCAAGACAAGGATAAGAACGGCCCTTGAAGACACACTGTATGGTCCAAGCCAAGGTAGTGGGCTGTAGGAAACCAGGTGAAATTACCTGACGTGTTTTTGATAGCAGGCTAGATGTGGAAATGGAGTTGCTCTATGTAAATTTCACATCTACAAATAATGATGTGGTTCTGTTTTGATTCCCATGCAAAATTTTCCTCACTAATTAGCTAACTAAATATTTCTTTTGTAAAGCCTGCAGCCAAAAGTGCTTGCTGAAGTTTGAAAGTAAAGCTGTGGTAGATTTTAAAAAACAAAAAGGAGGGAAATTATCACCCATTAGTGCTAGAAATATGTCTGCAGTGTAAAAAGCTGATAGGAGACAGGATTTTAAAAACTGAGCTAACCGCTCTTTTAAGAGTCAGCATTACAGAACGGGACGATGACACATCTTAAGAGCATCCACTTCAGTACAGGAAGTCAGCTTTTTCACTTGTAATCATCAAGGGTTCAGCTGACAGCATGGAACACACTTACCTGCTTACAGTGCACTGTCTGAATGCATTATACAGCACAGAGGCTCCAAAGGAGCTGTTTTGGCTTTGGTGAAAAGCCCTGTCTTTTCCTTTGGTGAAAAGGTCGCTTGCTTTTCTCATGCTTCTTTATTATTTTCGTTTGCCCTTCTCTGCTAGGCTTTTCTTTTTTATAGCTACCAATCCCTCAGAATTGTTCCTAGCTCAACTGAAATTCTTTTACCTGGAATCCATTATTACCTTACTTAATGGTATTAACTACACATCGCCCACTATGCAAAGAAAGGCAGTGATAAGAGAAGAGCCAGAACGCTTTTACTCCAGTTACGAGAAGATCAGAAATCCCAGTCAAAAAAGTAACCCTGCCCCAAGTGGCGAGTAGTTTTCCACTCTTCTTTCTGTTATCAGATATATTTCTCTGTTCCTGATCTGGCCTGAGAGATTATGAAAGAGAATAAAAGCGATTTGAAGGACAACAAACATTAGATTTATGTTTTCTTCAAAAAACCCACCATTTTTAAAGGAAGTTTGAGAAAGGCTTTATTGCCTTAGAAATACCAGGGAGCATCTACACTTTGTGTTGGGAGTAGGTATTTGGAGCAGCTGCTTGCTCCTGTCCCTTGACTGTGTGCCTTACACTGTGTGCTGACTCCCACTAGAGTGGCTGCTGAGATCCCGGCTCTTTGTCCATCCTCACCGCATGGACGGCCGAGGATGGCTCCGCTTCTCGTGGGGCTGCTCCTGGTGCCTTGCAGTTTACAGCCCTGTGTCCTGCTTCAGGAACAGCTTGGCTACCCGTGCAGCAAGGCCAGCTGCTTTGTTGAGGCAGTAGACACATGAGCTGACCTTGCTTTTGAGAAGGAACTCTGAAAAAGGAATTTTTTCCTTTTTCCACAGAAGAATGGAGATGCAAACAGTCCATTGAAGGACTTCATACCCAGTTGTTCATTAGGCATTTGAGCTCACTGAGGAGTACCACAGCCATCATGGGTGCATTCCTGTAGCTGCAGTCTTAACCCTGAGTCCCAGGTGAAGTTTGCCACCCGACAGATTTGTAATTAGACTCACCAGTTGCTCATGTGGTACTTGCAAAGGGTTAACCTGTACACACGAAGCAAAAGTTTGTCCAAAGAGCGGTTCTTTTGAATTTAGCCTATGACAACCTTGGCTGTAGATGTGGAAACCATCTAAGTGTCTGCAAGTGCAGTGGTAAAACATATGAAAGCTGTCTGAGTTATGAATGACCTCATGTGAATTCCATCTCCTCAATAAATGCTGTAAAATAATCACGAGTGATCTAAATGCCCGCAGGATCATAGTAGGAAAAATGAGGTGGAGAAGAATTAATTTGTGACGCATGTGACAGGCACAAAATTTGCCACCTTCTCTTCCTGTTCTTTTATAGATCAAGAAGATGAGAACAGAACTATTAGCTTTATTCCATTTTCTGTTGCAGATCAGCTTTCAGTCATTCTCAGCATATGATATAACTATCCCAGACTATTGCTAGTTTACACTTAGCCATATACTTCTTTTACGCAAGTGAAGTCATCAGTCTCTTTCTTCACGATAGCCCAGGAGCTGCTCAGTAAGTGGATGAAGTCCAAACTGCAACTGGAGCTGAGTGATGGAGAAGAGGAAGGTGTCTCTGTCCATCAGGAAGAGCCTCCTGCAGCCCCTCCGAAGTATGAGCACTTTGATGGTGAGAGCACTGCAAAGCAAGTCCTGTTCTCCTCTCTGAGGCTGTGCTGGGGAAGGAGGTCAGGCCTTATGGTTTGTTACACTGAGAGGTAACAGTTGTTTTGAGGCCAGGACAGTGGACTCAGTAGAAACAGGATTAAATGTGATGATTTTTGTCCCCCAGCTGTTACAGCATCTTGCTGTATGACTGCATAAATGCACCTCATAAACATTCAGTGTCTCCCTTTGTCAAAGAGAATTTTTTTTTCTTTTGTGAACAGGTATTGTTGAGGCCTGTCAAGTTTATACAGCCGTTTGAGATGCTCAGAGGCGGGACAGTAAAAAATGGATGAAACATTGTTACTGCTCTAGCGTGTTCAATAGGAGACTGATTAAGGCTCTGGGGATAAATGGAGTGCAGTCAGTGTGTCCACGTTCATCAGAAATGAATTCAGTCTGGGGAAGTGATCCCTTTAATTACATTAGGCTTTGTGATCTGAGACAGAAGGGTTTATTCATTTCAGACTAGCCTGAGATAATCTGAATTTCTCATTTCAGACTTGTGCAGCTATCTGGAATGTGAAATGGAAAGTTCCTCTGTCCAGAAATACCTTCAGCATCTTTTGCAGAGTGAAGTTGTGAACTGTGGGATAGCAAAACACCTTAGACTTGAAGAGATCAAGGAGAAAAAAAAACTTGCAGATCCACGAATAATCATGGAGCTCAGACACAAGCAGGTGAGCAGGCAAGACAGCTCGGTTAAAAGAAATAAGGTGGAGGATTATAGGATTAGAGTAAATGCTCAGTGATACCTCCCCAGTATTCTCTCAGAGCCTGCAATAATCTCGACTTGGAAGCAACTACCCAAAGATACTCTTCCACAGTTCAGCTGAAACTTCACTGCATTTCCATGTGCACATTAGCCCTTCAGCAGTAGCTTGCAGAGTCAGCTTTCACTAAAACTGTTCAGATTTTCCCCCTTTTTCTGAAGACTGCCAGGAAGAGCTGCCACAGCAGTCAGTTCCGAATTTGCTCCCATTAAGGAATATTGATTTAATTTCACTCTCTCACGTGGAGTGTTTTGCTCAAGAGCAAAGAATCTTGAGAGCCATGTCTTGGTCAAGAGCAGAATCTCTCCAGTCAGTGCCAGCTATGGATAGGGTTTCTTGCTTAAAGTGAAAGGCGGATTGTGACCCACCTTAGCAGTGTACAGTGAACTTCAAATTCTTCAGCCTTTGGTGCTTGCTTTGATTTTTGCCGATTTCCTCCTTCCCAGGTGAAAGAAAACCGAATGAGGCATCAGAAGGCTTTAGAGCTTGAGAGACAAAAAGAGGCCCTGAAGAAAGCAATTCTTTCTGAGGCCAGGCTCCAAGCACAGGAGGAGGAGAGAAGGAAGGCCCTGCAGGCTAAGAAGGAGGAGAAGGAGATCCAGAGGGAAATGGCAAAGCTGCGAAAGGAAATGGCTGAGAAGAAGCACACTGTGGCAAAAGTTTGGAGAATGTAAGGAAAAGGGTGTGGGGGGTGTGTGTGTGTGTAGAGATATGAAAACCACTTACCAGCTCCTTTTGTTAAATGTAAGAGCAGTAGTGATCCCAAACAAAACAGCTGTTACTGTCTCTGAGCTCTCCCAAAACCTTTTAGTCCTTTCTTACCAACATTAGTGGCAGAGTTTTTCTTGAGTGGGAAGGTGAGCTAAGAACAGTGTTATCCTCCCCTCAGCCATTACAGTACTTTGTGCACTGAAACACAAAGTAGGGGTGTGTTTGCACCACTGTGCATTGTCTCCATCAACTCTGTGGCTACATCCAGCCTTGTTAGCATCTATTGCCACAGGAAAGCCAGTACACAGGAAAAAATAAAAGAAAAAAATAGTCTGTGTTGAAAGTCTAGCACTTGCAATACTTTCCCTACTATGAAAGATAAAGAGCCTTCTTGGCTGAAGATTCTGCAGAGACATAATTTTTTTCTTTTGCTGAGCTTGGATTGTCACAGAGATGTCACTTTTAGGGATGCCATTTATTTACTTAGGCAGCCCTGAGATCCTAAATCTTCTCATACAAATGCTTTAAATATTTTAAAATATTGAAATATTTACTGAAATGATTTACTATTTTCTTCTGCCTTCTATATTTAGGAAATGCACCGGACTGTTTAATCTCTGGAACCCCAAACCACTGCAGAGGTGGTTTTTAAGAAGGCCGAGTTAAAATAATCAGCAACTTTCTAAGCTGTAGAGGTGGTTCTCTCAGAACTGGCCAAAAAAGAGAAGGTATTAGATTGTGTATCATGTATTAGATCTGTATGTTTGTTCACTTTGCAGGGAGGGGAAGAGACAAAAAACACCTCAGAAGCTGTCAGTGCAGGAGGTGTCTGTTCCTGTGTCACCACCCCTGATCCCGAAGAGAGAAGAGCAAGGAGAGGAGAAACAGAGAAAGACTCAGGAGCTGCTGCGCAGGATTCACAGCAGTAAGCAGAGAGTGAGCATCACCTTTCTTTATCTGAGACTCTGAGCTACCTGCCCTTGGCTACCATTTGCAAAACTGAAGTAAAAAGTCCTGGTTATGCAGAAGTTTTTACTTTTTCCAAGACCTCCTGATAACCAGAAAAGTAGGAGAGCAGGGCAAAAAGTGTCTTGTAAGACTAGGAGCAAGAAATCCTGAGGTGCCAGCCCCAGTGAGCCTGTGGCTCAAGTGTGCTCAGTGGGACATTTCACTTAGGATTGTGGAAAAGACATGGCTCTCAAGACAGATGAGACCATAAAGGCTTCTGCAATCAAGAAATAAGGAGATGTACAGAGGAGGAAGTGAAGTGAGATGTTTTCCCTCAAGGAAGGAAATAAAAGGGGAAAGTAACAGAAAAAAGGCCTGAGAAGCCCTTATTATGTGTAGGAAGGCATTTTAAAGATTGCCTTCCAGACTCTAGTTGAGGAACAGGGAGAGGAAAGAGAAATGCTGCAGCTTGGAATGAATTTGGAGCTGTGTCTCTTGAGAGTTGATGCACACCAGCACATCCACAGTAACAGGTTCCTCAAGGATCCCCTTCCACTCGGTGCAATAGGATATTCTGCAACAGCTCTTTGGAGGCAAACAAACTTTAATAATTCCTAGCAGGAACCTCTTTCTTTTACCTTCATTATTCTGGTACCATGGTCAGCTCTGGGTTAAACATGTATCAAATACTTGCAACTAAAGAGTCATCTTTTAGCACTGCATAATTTTATATGGGCAGTCTTAGCAAAGGGCATAAATTTCCTGAGTGCAGGTATGAATGCCATCCATCACCTAATGTTTTTAATTAATAGAGCAGTCATCATCATTGATGTCCATATATCTACATCTAGGGGTTTTTTCAGCAGAAGAATCCCACAGTTTTTGTGGTGATTCTCCTCACAGCTCAATCCATCTGCCCATCTGCTGGATTTGAGCTTGGCTGCTGTTTAGGGGTACACAACCTCTCTGCAGCACAGTCTAAGCAGTGAAGATAAGCCTGAATGAAACCACAGAGCAATTCAGGACTGGCGTAATGTGAGCAGTCACAGCTTGGCTGAGCTAAGCAATAGTGACATTTTGATTACTTTCCTAAAGCAGAAAGAAACAGCTAATGCATTGACTTTTTGTAGTCTCCATTTGAAGATTTCAAGTGAGAGAGGAATGCAATTAGCACAAGGCACTACGACAAAAGGGGAACAGCAGAGTCCTGTGAGTTGACCCATTTGGAGGATCAAAATGAACAGTGTCTGCAGTGACAGGGCTAGAATTATGGGGTAGATTAGATAGCAAATTGCTGCTCTGTACAATGTAAATTACTCCCAAAGGCAGCGAGTCTAATTACACAATAGGGGAAAGGTTTGGTTTCCTACTGGAACAAGGATGAGCTGAGGCCGTGTCATGAATTCACTCTAGGAAGTGTTTTGATTTTTTTCTAAGTTAAAAAAAAATTTTAAAAAGCAACGCTTCTTCACAGATGTGTTCTTACTTGTAGCACCTTAGACATTTTCTAGATTTAAAAATATTTTCCATGTCTCTAGAAATTCTATGTTCCTCACCCGTTTCATTCCTTTACACTTGGTGAACTAAGTGCATTTCACTCCAAAGCATGGAGCCCCCTGATATGATGTCTCTTTCTAGACCCTTTCTGCTTTTTGTAGAAGACCTGCACATGGCTCTGCAATACTTTTTTTTTTTTTTAATCCTCAAGGTAGTTGTTGAAAATGAGGATTCTAAAAAGAATCTCAAAAAGGAAAGTTAGAATAGGCGAAGGGTGGAGAGGATCAGTATTTGTGTGGCAGGCTGTATCGTGCTCATTGGTTTTCTGAAACTCTCCCATGCAGTGCTTGCAACGACATTTCTCTGCTTGGCTGAAAGTCATTCTGGAGCGCAGAATTAAAATGGAAAAAGCCAGAGCCCTTGCTGACTGGAGATGCCAACTGAAGGCCCTGCGAGCTTGGAGAAACTATACTTGGGCCCAGAAAGTAGAGCAGGAGGCACACCAATTGGAAGTTCATCTCCAAGATCAAAACAGGTAGTGACCCTTTACTGTGGAATTCCTCCTACTGCAGCTGTACTTGGGCAGAGCAGCGATCAGGGACTGTAAAAGGAGCCTGTCGGTTATCCAGGAGGAGGGAAACAGCAGCTTTTTGAGAAAATTGCTACACTGCCTGCAGTCTGCCAGAGGCGTTGTGGCGCAGATGAAAAGGACGACAGATACAAACAAGAGCTTTAGTACTTTCCAACAAGCCTGTGTCTCAGTCTCTCTGTAGGTATCTTTCCTAGAAATCTCACCCTGGCTCGCTCTGGACTCCAGAGAATATGAGTTGCCAAATGTATTCCTGATTAATATATTTGCTGTTTCAGTAGAAGTATAGCAGAGATCATTTTGGCCAGTGCCTTTCATTAAGGAGGCTGTTGGATGAATTCCCTGTCATCCAGAGAAAATACTTCCCTTCGCAGGTGTCTGGCAGGCTGCAGTGGTGAGACACTGTCACTTCCCCACATGCAGCTGGCCAGGGAACACGATACCTCTTTTGCAGCTATCCTGCATCCCAGAGATGACACAGGAAATTGCAAAGTGTGAACTAGCGAAACTCAATTCAGAATAGCAGGCATCCTTTCTGCCCTCCCACTCCTCCTTGGACGAGCTCTGTACAGCTTCAGAGGGCCTTCAGGACTCAGGAAATGATGTGGCTTCGTGCCTTGGCAGAAGCCTCACTCCTGCCATAAACACAAATGTTTTCCCATTCAGGAAAACCCAACTGGCTGTGGAGCACGACCAGCGACGGCTCCTGCGCGGCTGCTTTCAGGCCTGGCAGCGCTGGAGCCGAGCGGAGATGGAAAAGCGAGAGCTGCAGATCAAGAGGGTGCAGAGGAAGAGAAAGATGGAACAGCTGCTGGAAGCTGTGTCACTGGGGAAAGGTGGGGACAGGCCACTGGAGGTTAACAAGCCTGGGACAGCAGAAGTAAACAGTCAAGATTTACAGCAAGACAAGGTAAATCCTTCCCACGTAGTTTTGCCTATTGGCATAGCTGTACTTTTAGAAAGTACTTACTTTACGCGGTCTGAAATAAAGAGTACATTGTCCCAGAGGAAAGCTTCATTCCCAGGGTGACCCCCAAATACCTGCCTGCAACTGTTCAGGAGAAAAGTCTGAAAATCAGAGGTAAATGTGAAGGACAATGGATGAGTTTTAAAAATAATCTCTAGTGCTGCCAGAGAACAACCCTTCATGTACTCTGAGTCGCAATGAGCATCCCACCCCCAGATCACTTTTACTGAGAGATTAGTTACATCTTTGATGCCAGCTTAGACTTAAAAAGAATAACTTGACTGCATGACAAGAGATATTTTTCATGCCAGTGAAGCTCTCCAGCTTTTAAGTATGGGGAAAAAAAGAGGTTGTCACTGGCTGTTTCAGGATAATGCGCATCCCGGGGAGGTAAGAGAGGAGAATCAGGGGTTGCTTCCCTAAACTGTCATTTGTCAGGTTGGATCCCCACCTTCCCTTCTGTCCATAAAACCTGTACCACAGCAGTATCCTGATGTCAGTATTAGAGCTCGCACACACGTATTACAGGTCAAGCTTTCTGTCTGCTTAAGTGTAAGCAAAAGTTGATTTTTTTTCAGTGCTTATACTATCCTAGTAGGCCCCTATTTTTCTTCTGCTGCACTGGTAAAATTTGTGCTGAAGGAATGGGACTGAATGTAGGGTTTGACCTAGGAATCGGAAAGCAGACCTTACAGCTGATGCCTCTTCAGAGAATGACCACGTGTCAGAAAGGTGCAGCCTCATTCCCCACTGTGCACCTGTTTCATGGTAACATTGATCAAAGCTGGAAGAGAGGCATGAGGAAGCAGCACTTTGTAGACTCCTCTTCCATCTAAAAGAGGACTGTTCAGTAGATGAGCTGTGTAGATCACTTCAACAACTGTTTTTAATTTTATTCTCCATCTGAGTGCTGAGCAGGGACAACACAGTCCAAAATGGAGTGCGCTAATCCCTGAAAAATGAGCCGTCCTAAGATATGCTCCCTAACGAAATAGTCAGGATGTATTCCTGCCAAAGCTCTTGCCTGATCAGGATTTTTTCCTCCTGGTGAAATGGCACTCAGCTCCTTAAGAGTTCTTTCCCACAGCCTCCATTTTGTGCATAATGGGGCCCCTCTGGCCTGACTGGATAAAGATTGCATAGCTGAGATTACCCTACTTCTCAGGCATCTCACTAGATTTGCACTCAAAAAACCACTGTGCAGGAAGGGCAGAGGAGTGCTTAGTTTTAATCAATGCCAAATTTTCCTAATTTCTTTTTTTTTCCCCCTAGCCAACTGAAACTTGCCTCATACAGAAACAGCCTGATCAGACCAGAGACCAGTCTAGTTGGGATGTTGTTCACACATCTCATTTCTGCAGAAACCCCAAATTTGCTTGGGAGATTACCATAAGACATGCAGCCCTGAGTGCCCAGGACCAGGCTATGTACAAGAATCAAATAGCCAGTGTCCTCCAGCAGTTCCAGGCACTCAGTCCAAAGACATCTGCTTATGGTAGCCGTTTTGAGCACCGTCACGCCTTCCAGCAACGTGTGATTGAGGAGCAGAGGCAGCAGCTTCAGAAACAGCAAGAGCTGATCCTTAAACTGCAGGAAAATCAGAAGCTGAGCAGAGATAAAGAAGAGGCAGCACAAGCTACAGCTGTAACCCAGACGTTTAACGATTCTGTTTCTCAAACCAGGGAGGAAAAACAATCCGGACGCAAGAATACAACCCCTTTGAGGTACATGCCCTCAATAAAGCAGGGTCAGTCAGTCATCCTGTCTCGTTCCCACTCAAGTTGAGCCAGAATTTGCCAGGCACATTTCAGTCATGCTACCTGCATGATACCTGCTGTTCCTCTCAGCTGTGACTTAGCCTCAAGGGAAGTATCAGACTGGCCACAGTTCTCTCTCCTTCTCCCTTTCTGCACTGGCTCGACGCCAGGTGATCCATACGGGATCCACTCGGAAACAGCAACACCAGTGTCACCCGTAGTAGCAGCAGGGATCTCTTTAGTCATGAAAAAAAAAAAGTATCATCCTCCGTATTTCAGAGCATGCAGCAGCCCTGGAACTTGGTTCCTTTGCAAGGATGCATCACCAGTCCCATTTCAAGCAGAAGAAAGGTGTATCAGGGATAACGCAGCACACTGGTGAACAGAAACTGCAGGGCCATAGGTGGTAGGTGTGAGACACAGTCTGACCACGTTCACTGAAGAATTTCCTTACTCTCTTCTTTCATAGCCCACCTGATTCTCATGGGCCAGAAAACACAAGGGCAGCAATGCAAGGCAGGAGGCCCTCCAGCTGGCTGACCTCACCTCATCCCATACTGAAAGGTATTGTTCTACATAGCAAAGACCATTCCAGACCACTTTTCTTATCTGGAAATCTCTCTCTTTGCCTCAGTTTTGCTGGTTGATGATGTTAGGCAAGTAAAATTCCGCATTCTCTTTCCCAGTCTGAGGAGTGCTGTGAGAGAGCGTGAGCTGTTTTCATAGCTGAGACAGGCATCTGTAAAAACCTGGGACGCTGCAAACCCCTCATGTCCACACTTAGTACACTGTTGTAGCAGTTCTCCTACCACCCGTGGTCATCTCTGCTGTGACAAGACTCAGAGAGAGAAGCTGTACAGGGGTTTTTGCCATCAGTCTCATTCCCTTTGTTATGCATCCAAGTAACACTTAAACTGGCCAGTCATTTTCATCCAGCTTTGACAGAGGTGTTGAGATCTCAAAGGGAATTAAGTGCCTAGCCAAGGTTTTGTGAGGCAACAATACCCAGGCTGGGGAAGGAACTCCAGATCCCTGCCTTTTGTGAGATATCTGCCCTTCTCTGGCCACACTGGGACAGTACATACACAATAAACATCCAACAGAGCCTTTTCATCAGTAAATTAGGATCGAGTTCTGTTATATTGACTATATGGTCAAGTTCTTCTGTATCAATGCAGGGTGGTGACAGTCTGCATGAAAGGCTGTCTGGAATATAATCATTGTGATGTTTCAATAGTTTTGGGATCACCAGACCTTTTTGGCCATGATAGCTGGACATTAATAGTTGCCTTTCACTACCTATGTTCAGCTCCAATGCTACCTAGTCCAAGCCATCATTCACCCTGATTTGCCTGAACTCTCTATACCTTAGAGACAGCAAGCATATTTTTCAGAGCATTCAAGTGCTTGTGTTTAAAGATCCCCAAAAAATTCAGTGACAAAGTTATCACTGAATGGCTTTCCCTTGCCAGAGAACCCTGGGACAGCTGAGAGGAGAAGAGAATCTGGGGAAACCTACTGTGTTCAAAACACTTCAGTGCCTGCCAGTTATTGATTGCTCCAGCCTGTGCTTTGTCTGCAACTGCAGAGGAAGCAAGCACAGGTTCCCAACTCTTCTGCATGTTCTGTGTGTAACACCTTTGCTGATGGCCAGCAACATCACTGCATTGCAATTTATCTTCCAAAAGAAGCATTATGCAGTTGTTTCTTACTAGTGGGGCCAAGTACCTGTACATCACTGTGACAGTGATGCTTTCTGTCATGAAATTGTTTTTAAATAAGCAGTTAGAGCTTACTGGAGACCTTATAGCAGTTGCTGCTAAATGATGTGCCCTGAGCCTCAGCCCCAATCAGGAAAGGCAGGGACAAACCCTCTGAACACAGCTTCTTTCCTAACTGAGCCTCATGGCTGTGACTGTCAATGAAGGAGGGTGGAGAGAATGTCATTGCCGTGGTCCTGAGTCATCTCACAAATGTTTGTGGGTTCCTTGTTCATGCCACTGCCAGCTGTAAGAGGCAGCAGAAAGGAAGTCCCTTTGTGCTGGCATTGCCAGGGCAGTGGGGGCCTGGCATAGAGTGATGCATCCTTGTTCACCAAACTTCTGCCATAGGACCATAGCTCATTTCCACTAAGCCTTATGTCCTCTCTTTCTGTAGGGATGGAGGAGAGAGCGATTCAGCGGGCAGAACAGAAGAGGAAACTAGAAGAAGCCAAACAACGAAAAACAGAGGAAAAATTGGTAAGGAAAGTGGAAAATGAAATAAAGTGTCTTTCACATCATTCCAGTTACAAGAAATGGTGATTTAACCCTAGAGTCAGGGACCAAGAAAAGCCCCTTTATCCAAAGCAGGAGTTTTATGACTTGTGAGAAAGCAAATGTCCATCACACATCAAAAGAAGTAGTTACTGCTACTTTTGCAGCATCAGCCCCGCTATATCATAGGCAGACACTTAATCTTGAAGTTGCAGTTCTAGAAGCAGCCTCCCTTACCACCTCTGAACTTTTTTCACACCTACCTCATGACTGTAGCTTGTCTTTGCTGAGAATGGTAAGGGTGGAAGTGCACACAGAGATCCACTTGATGGGACCCGGCAGTGTCGGGGTTCCCCTCCCTGCCTTTCCTCTCTGGTCACATGCAGCTTGAGGACATGCAGTCTTGCCTAGTAAAAATCTGCATCTTTCTAGCAAATCTCTGCTGAAGAGGAAAGATATTTCCTCTTGACAATGTATAGTTAATACACAAATTCTGTGATACACATCCAACAGAGGAGCCTTCTTCAAGTTAGGGTATTAAACTGTTACTGAAAACATTGCTGGTAAGTTGCATTAGGATTAGAAAGTGTGATCTTCAGTGTTTGGGGAAAGTAATGTTCAGGTACCTGAAATGCTGCTTTGCATGTGGAAATTAAACTTGAGAGCAGGGCCCGGGGATTCAGAACTGACTTCAGTAATCAAATTCTCAATAAATGACTTGGTGTGTGGTTTACGTTTCTTTAGAGGAAGAGTGGACAAATACTATAACTTAAGGCAAAGAAAGATAAACATGTACATACATAGAGAAATAAATAGATAGAGATATGTATGTAGGTAGTAAAAAGGACAGTCCCTCCTTCCTGTCCCTTCCCCAGTTCACTGTTGAGTATAGATCAGGTCTAGTACGTGAAAATCCTTCTGAAGTTTCAGGTGCTGGTCAATACTAGAGGAAAACTAGGAAAGTTTAAAGATCTGTGACCGTGGAATAGGTTCCATGAAAAAAATTGAATTTCACCTTTCTCCATTTCAAGGCCCAGCTGAAGGCTGAACAGGAAGCACGACAGAGGAAGGAAGCCGAGGAGAAGGAAGCACAGCGGGAAAAACGCCGGGAGGAGAGAAGGCAGCAGAAGCTGGTAACCAAATGCTTCACCTGTTTCTTCCCCTTTAGCAGGGATAGGGAGGAAGATCCATTACCCACTGGCACTCAGTCAGCAGCCAGAGTAATGTGAACTGAAGGTTTTCACTGGTAGAGCAGAGTTCCACGGCACAGCACCCACAATACAGACTCACAATCTTCCCCCTTTCTGGCAGTGTTGGGGAAGGGCTGTGTCCCAAACGTGCTATGAAGTGTATGCTGTCCATCTCCTCAGCAGGACTAGAGGTCCCAGCTGCTGGGCATTCTCTGCTGAGATACAGCCACATAAACCCCCCACAGTGGCAGCATGTTCAGTCTACTCTCAGACTGCTTCCACGCTTGTCACCCCTCCAACGTACACAGTGATACCAGTGACAAACACGTGATTCAAAAGTGAACGAGCCTGACAGTTAAATCAAGGGCAGCTTTCCACCTGCAGAATAAAAGCATCCTCTCCTTGGAGCTAATCTAGGAATATCTGCACTTCATTACTGTTACTTGGAAATGAGTTGTCCTAATAATCCAACTAGCACATTTGAAATCCTACAGGAATTTGACCTACAACAACTGTTCTACTTGGATTGAGTGTTTTAGAACGTTTGGCCTTCATCCCTGAGTATCAGTCAAAAGTAGTGTTATACAGTTATGAAATACCCACATCCCTCCCTGCCATTTAGGCTAGATTAAGTGGTAGGGTCCATGCATAAACTCAGAATCATCTTTGGACATTCTTTGGACATCAAAGGTGGTTCCTGCTACATCAGCACTTGTGGTAGCCACAGGTGACATATCTGCTAACTGCCAAACTGCAGTGCTGATACACAGCCCAAGGGAGTGTCCAGGAATACCACAATCTCCCAGAAGAAGACAGTTTGCTTTAGGACACAGGTTCTACTACATGGGGTCATGTCTGGTCTGCAGTGCTAAAGATGACACAGATCCCTACTCCCTGTCAGGTCAGAACCTCCAGCTCCAGTATGATAATCCATTGCCATTGCTTAATATCCTCTTCATCCTGAGGGAATCAAAACTACTGCTTTTTGTATTGCAGAAAGAACTGGAGAAGCAGAGGAGGCTGGAGAAAGAGCAGCAGCTCCAGGAAAAGGCTAGAGATCACTATGAGAAGATCCTTCTCAGAAAGCTGGGAATACTGCCATGGAAAAGGCTGAGGGAGCAAGCCAAGGAAAACCTAGTGGTAAGTGCTGAGGGTAAAGGAAATGACTGGTGCCATAGGAGGAAGGGAAAAAGAGTAGATGCAGCACTTAGCAGAAGCCTTAATAGGCTTTTAGGCCAGGTAGAGATGGAAAAAGCAAAAATTCTCCCTGCATACCTTGCCCTATATTAGTTCTTTAAATCAGCCCATCTGACAATAATCATGAAAAGCCACTAAAAACCCGGAGGGATGGCATCCTCATTTATAGCTGATTAAACAGGATTAAACAGAAAAAAAAAAAATTAAAGTTTTATGACACGTGCCTGCCAGTGCTCTTACTCCCCAGCAAAGCTTATCAGTGAGATACCGCCAAGCAACTTCAGCTGCAGGAGTTAACCCCAGCCTGTCCTCAGGGCTTTCCCTCTCTCTGGAGTTGCTGGTACAGAGTTGGCCACTGCTAGCAGCAGGACAGTACAGGTGATAATCCCACAATCTATTCTATCCTGGCCCTATCCTCAGTGCAGAACAGTGAGTGGCAGCTTCCGAGACCTCGATGCAGGAGTGTTGCTAATGGAATGTTTCTGCACGTGACTGAGCTGGCATCCCTTATCGGGGGAGACTGATAACGCTCAGACGTATCCTGAAGATCTAGCCAGAGCCCAGGGCTAAGTTGGAAAGCTTCCATTTAAGTCACCGGAACTGGAGCTACTCACAGTGCTTCACCAAATGCACAAAGGCCTCCAGCTGGGAAGAAGTAGACGGATACAAGCTGTTCCGTATGTCCACCCTGCTGGTCAGCATTATGGACAGGGTTGGACTGAGCTGTTACAGGCTATGCCTCTGCCCCACCCACAATCAGCTAAATTGAGCATCTCATTCAAAAGGGCATTCTCTAGAAGTGATGCAGCAGTGGCCTGGTAGAGAGACTGGTCTTGTTCCTTATGCTGCCCCCTCTTTGTGGGATCCTGTAAACTATTCCAGCTGCCAGAAATCTGGATTTTAGGGGGCCCCAGAAAGCTGAGATGATTTGCTAGTGCCCCCAGTTTTCTGTGGCTTTATACTCAGGTAGTCACCAGTTCAGGTAACCAGCTGCTGTCTCTGCTGTCTTCACTCAGGTGGCACAAAGGCACCACAGCTCACGCCTGCAGAGGAAATGCCTGATGGCTTGGCTGCAGAACACCCAGCAGAGTCTCAGGGAGAAGATGTCTCGGGCTGAGGACTTCCATTCCCATATGTTACTGAGATGGGGCTTCAGGAACTGGTTAAAGGTTGGCCTGCACCACAGTGGAGAAATGATACCAAGAAAGCTGGCTGCTGCCACGCTTTCCCCTCACCACAGTGCAAACTCACTCACCTGTAGCACAGCCTTTGCAGAGTTATGCTGTCCCCATTCCAGTAACATTATTCCCTTCTTCAGAGACCTTGTCTCAGCTCCCCACTCTCCATCACTCTCTTCCACCAGAATTTTCTCCTACACACTACTCTTCCACTGACCACTCTCTCACCCTGCTCCCTGCTGATTTTCCTCCACTCCTGTGCCCACTACCCTTCACTGCCACAATCTCAGCACTGCTCTATTTATTGGGCCAGAGGTTGGGAGAGAAAAGAAGAAAAAAAGCCATTCTCACCTGTTTCTCTGTCCTCTTCCCCAGTACAAGGATTATCTCTCCACTCAGGAGGAGAGAGCAGATACCTTCCACACAGGCTGTCTCATGAGGAAGTACTTCTGGGCATGGTTTGATCATATCATGGAGGAAAAAAGGGCCTTACGGGAGAGGCTGAAGATTGCTACTGAGCACAGTAACAAGTAAGTGTATGTCCTGACCAGCAGTTCTTTTTACTTCAGTTTAATATACCCTGTAGATTATTTTAGGGACTACTTTTGACAGGTCAGCTGCTCCCCAGGAACACAGGAAAAACAGGTTCTATACTGCTGGTGTTTTGCTTCTGTGATATGCACGGACAGCATCAGCAGAGGTTTATGCTAAGTTTCCATGCAGCCTGGAAAAGAAAGTGTAATGGCACCCTTCACAGGACTCCTAAATCTAAAAAAAAAGAGAATACAGTGAAAGCCTAAGTAAGGATAAGTAGCTGAAACTTTCTAAGCTGATTAGCAGATCTGGCCATGCAGCTTCTGCTAAAAGCTGCCTTAGGAAAATCTTTAAGTACAATTATAGCAAGCAAAATGATTGTGTAGGAATTACATAGTACTTTTTTGTCCACAGCAGATGATTTAGTTCATAAATCCAAAGTTGATCAACTAGAAATCCTTCTTAAGGAGTCTTTACATTTATGCCATCACCAGCCTGACTTGGTAGCAAAAACTAGAGCAGTCAGTTCTACCAGTCATGACTGGAGCTGGACACACCCAGTCCACTCCTTGTCCCATAAAAAGCATTCTAGCAGGAGGAAAAAACTACTGTCAAAGTTCAGCAGAAAGCAGAAGTCTGTTCACCTGCCTCACCATGAAAGAGCATGGTAGCTGCATGCAGTCATGAATAGGCTGTGCCTGTGCACAGCCCCAATGGGATCTGCAGCACCTTGGAGGAAGAATTAAATTAAATTCACCTCTTACGTGGTAGAGCAAACCTGTTGTAGCTTGCTGCGTCAGTAAGGTCTGAATAGTGCACAGTTTAACATTAACAAGCCAGCAAACTGGAGGAACCAGGGGAAAGTCAGACCCAGGAAGAGACTGGATTCATTCTACATATGACCTCCCATTAGGAGCATAATCACCTGTCATTCCTCGTTCTCTCTTCCCCCACTGGCAAAAGGCAGTTCAGACCTTGCCATAACAAACTCTTCTTTGGACAGGACTGTTGTTCCCTATTGCCCATATGGGAACCCAAGGCAGGGCACCTGTGATGCCATAATTAAAATCAGGTTAGAATTGGAGCCCAGCTGCCTGCACTCCCAAGGGGTTGGTCTGGACCAAATGAGCCTGCACTGTTCCTAAAGAAACTTCTTTCAGAGGCCCTGTTTATTCTTCACAAAACCTCTTTCATCCTTAGAGTGCTAAGCTAACACCAGCTAATGAATCCTGTCAGAGAGAAGAGCAAAATTCTTGGTGGAGAGGAATAGAAAAGGGCAATATATTATTTTTCCCCAGCATGATTGACATATGCATGAAATGGTCTGCATGTAGATGCTTAACATGTGACAGCCCTGAGTAACAGCAGAAAGGACAAGTCCTCAAGATTTGAATTCCCCCCTCAAACAGAAGTTCTCTTTTGATGGCCTGTTATGTTATGTACACATCTGCATGTTGTCACTTTGTTCCTTGTGTCTCTGATTTCTTTAAGGAGACTTACACTGATCGCATTCAAGGCATGGAGGCAGTACCCATTACTGATGAAAAAGGAAAGGGAAAGAGAAGAAAGAAGAAACCAGCTACGCAGGAGAGTAGCTGAAATTCTCCCCAACTTCCAAACATGACAGAAGAGAGTCAGATGAGGTGGGAAGGAGACGAGACCGATTCTGTTCAGTGCTATCTCCCTGCTGACTGAAACAAGTCCAAGGGGAAGGCTGACCAAGTGCAGAGGGTGTTATACCCAAAGGGAGCTCCCTGTGGTCACTGTTGTTGAAAAGAAAGCATAGATGGAAGCTTATCTGACAGTTTCACTTTGCACTTCATGGAGTCATTCCCCTCAAGCTCCTCCTTGGGGAGGACCCCACAAGCCTCTGTAGGGGTGTCTTGGCTGGTGGCTATGCAGCCCAGATAACCAAAGCCTAGCACAGGGTGTGTTTGAGGCTAAGGCCATTTCCACATGCGGAGCTGCAGCACTGACAGGAATCCTCCTCCATCCAAGGAAGCACGGAACTGAACTGCCCCTCTTTTTACCTAAGCAGTAACCCGGTGCTTTTCTGTTGGCAGTACTCTGTAGGGTGACAGCTTGTCCAGAGAGCAGACAGACCTGACTGTCAGCTGACCCCTAACCACTGCTGTGAACTTGGCCACTCCGAGCACAGTTTCTAGCTAACTGTGCCAGGAAAGTTTGGATGGGAGGAGGTGAGGGAAGAGCTGTTTCTGCAAACCGTATTTGCTAATGATCCAGATCACAGCATTGCATATGGACAGTCTAAAACCTGGGTTCTTTTGCAAGGGACTGCCTTGTTTGCAGCACTGGCCAGCTCACAAACGCAGTGCTTTGATTTTGGTATCAAGCGGTGATCCCAAGTTTATGAGCCTCAGTTGTCTTGTCATTTAAACACTTCCCAAGCTGTTTAATATTTCAGGGTGTATTGTGCAAGTCCGTCCGGGCTGTTTGACTTGATCTAGTACTTCAAAGAAAAAAAGACAAAACTCCAAGGAAAAGGCAGACTGTAGCTTTTACATAAGCTAGAGCTGACATGATTAAAATGAAAGTTTCATGCCACTGTGTAACCTTAACCTGCAGCATAATGCAGACAGGGTAATGCCGTTCAGGTACAGTATGTCTTAGCAACAACATAAGGCAGGAAGCTAGAATCACTTCCCTCTCACAACCAGATAGGCAAAGCTCTCCAAAAGCATTTGGCAGTACAGGAAGTACTTGAGTAACACCAGGAAGACAACAGTTTACTGTTCTCTTGTAACAGATGATTTGTAAAACCCATATATGCACTGAAAGTTTCCAATAAACCCAAATCTGAAACGAATAGAACTGAGCTGTTGGTGCAGATTGTATCAGAAGCCAACGGAATGGCACTGGACAGAAGGCCAGAGCCAGGGACCCAGACCAGCACTAAATGCTGCAGACAAAGTGGCAGGGACAGGGTGGGTGCCCAAGTACAGCAGCACACTCCAGAGCTTTAGCATTGGGAATTTGTCCATGTGGACACAGGGAGGTGGTCAGAGACTCTCCCTGCCCACAAAGCCAGGCTGTCGAGCAGGCTGTTGGTGCAGGTCTGAAGGCAGCTGTCAGTCCCAGGTACCTCCCACAGCCATCCTCTGCCACACCTGACCATTCCCCATCTCCCAAAGGCGCGGTGCAGACCCAACCAGCAGCGGGTCAGACAAGCCTGTTCTTCGAGCACAGGGAGCTGAAGGTGCCTGCGTGGAATGTGGGCGAGCTCAGACCATCTGGCTGCATTGAGAGGCAGATTGTGAGAGGAAGCACAAGCTGGGAGAGGCTGGATAACTCGTGTTGTGGGGAGAGCGGGCACTGCAGAAGGGGAGCGTTTTTTGCAAAGACTGAGCCAAACAGGCAGGGAGGAGCAGAGCTGGGGCTGACCTTCCAAAGTAATGCCCCAAGTGCAGCCAGCAGCCACACCTGGTGCTAACAGCAATCCACTTGCTCTTAGTACATTCTTCCCCATTGTAAGTCTCTGCCACGGAGTGCCCAACAAGCTCCTGAAACCCCTGAACCAGCCCTTATGCTCCCATGCTTCTGCCGGACTTTTCCTCCCTCCTGGGGCTTGACAATGAACGCAGCAAGGAAAGCCTCTGGCCCACCCTCCACCTGGATTCACAGTGCAAGAATAGTGACCCGGAGGACAAAAGGTGAGGACACGTCCTTCCTCGTCTAGAGCCAAGGCAGCATTCCAGCCAGCCAGAGATGGGACATGCTGCAGCTGTAGGGGGACGAACAGGAGTTTGGAGCAGTAGAGTGGGTGTGCCCACATGGAGCCTGGAATTGACCCTAGTAACAGGCTGAGTATGTATTGAATTTACACCTCGCACAGCTAAAAAGGTGCCCCAAACCACTGGCTACTCAGGGGTGTATCCAGTTTACTAAACTGCAGATTCTTTCTCCAGCAATGCACATTTTGTCCTCGAAGCCCACAGCTCCCACTCACCTTAGTGCCCACTCACCATCCATGAAAATAATCCTGCTTATGTGGAGCATAGTTCCCTCCAAAGAACTTGAAGTACAGTCAACATTTTGAAAACTGTCCTTTGCCTCCAATACTCTCACCTTCCAGGGCTTCCTTCCATTCCTAGTAGCTTTGAAAGATTCTCCTGACAAGATGCTCTTTGGTTGGACAGTTCCAGCAGCTAAAAGATCCAGGAGCTGTGCTTTGAGAGCCCTTGCCTGCTGCCAGTGCAAGCATGGAGCTGAAGCCTCAGCTAGATCCAGCTGAGGGATAGGGAAGATGTTCAGGGATCAGGCACATTCATACTGAACGTGGTCTGAGTCAAAAGGGAGATGAGAAGCCTCTTGACTATTGATCCACACTTGGCTGAAACATCTCATACCTCCTTGGCAGAAGCAAGGCTGTGCCAGATGATGCACAGGATACCCCTAAAATCCCTGGCACAATGTCAGTGTTTTGCAAATTGAGGCTCCCGCAGGAGGGTGACATGTGAGAGAGCTTGTCAGAGCAAGGAAACAGCTTCAGCCTGCAGCTGTGCCAGAGCATTCCTCCTGCTCCAACACTTGGTTAGATGCAGATGTCAATGCCTTAATGCTGGTCATCAGCCCACACTCTCACAGCTCAGGCACACTCCTGCCTGTCAGCTCCTTGCTTTTCTTAGCAAGAGAGGGAGGTGGCTGCACAGCCAGGCTCTCGTTCTCCTGCACAGGGATGGGGGGAGGACTTTCACTGCGGTACAACAGCAAATACAGAACCTTGAAGTGATTGCAAACTCCCCATCCTCTACTGACACCTGCCCTCCAGAGTTCTTACACGGTTTCCCAAAAACCTTAACCACAGAAATACCATCTTCTCATTAAATCTGTACACCAGTCACTTCCAAGTCCCCCAGGCCCTGCACAAACTGGATCTGAAAGAGTGCCTGAAGTATTAAACAATTTCCCCTGCTCTCCCTACGCAGGGAGGGACACTAGTTAGCCTGGCAGGGGTCCATGGACCACTGCAGTGTGATCCACAGCTCACATCTTTGCAGACCTGTTATCCATTATGGGCACCTGCCCCAGCAGTGCACCTTGGCCTCCCCAGCACAGGAGCTGCCACTCCAGACATGGGCCTGCTCTGCAGGGGCAACACAGCAAGCCACAACAGGGGAAAAAAATAAAAGCTGGGGAGAGATGGAAGTTTCCTGTGTCCCCATCAACAGCACTGGAGTTCACAAAGCTGGTCATGCTTGGGTGTCGAAGTCTGACACCCTTCTGCAAACACAGGTCTCATCCAACTAAAAACCCTGGTGGGAAGGTCCTTGTGGTCAGCAGTGCAAAGTTATCTTCAAACAGAAACAAGTGAACAGCAGACAGAAGTACCACCCAGGCAAATCAAAGCAGAGATCTGGAACAATCAAAGACACCTGCGATTCTACTCATTAAAGTCATCTTTGCTTTTCAGCGGCCGTCCCAAGACACCAACAGAATTAAAAGGCTACATCTCTTCCCACTATCTACAAGGAGAATATCCATGTCATTTCCAAATATGGCTTAGAAAAGGCCCCTCTTAAAGTAAGAGATTGTTCCTTTTTGAGGTTCTGGGTGTATTATGTGGGCAGGTGTCAGTGGGAAAGCAAGACACATGACAAACAGGCTAGGAACCTGCTCAGATACTGATAATGGATTGATGGGATGGAAGATCCCCATTCAAATTCCTACCATGAGGGAATATCCCTAGTTTCTAGGATGCTGAGAACTGCCAGCAGGTCTCTGTTTCATCTCAATACCAACAAACCCAAAGGTCAGCTTCTGCAGAACTGGAAGAACGTTTGTTTCCCAACTTTTCCTTAGCCTGTTGCTCCCTTATTCCCAAGTCCAGCTGACAGATGAACAGCCATGAGATGGTGGCAGCTTTTGGTCATTTGGTTTGCCTGCATGTGTTGGCATAAATCAACAGGCCACTCCACAGATCATTTCCATTAATTTATTTTGATTCAGTTGATACTCATTTGGAAACACTGAATATGATGCAAAATGGACACAAACACACACATATCACTCTCTTCAAAAAGGCTCACAAATGTTTCACAAAGTTTCTTCCTAAAGCTCAGGTTCAAATAAACAAAACGAAACAAAACACCACTTTCCAAGGTAGACAATTCTTCCAAAGCTCATCACTCTTCACATTATCATTAGAGGAATTCCATAAAGACAAGATCTTGGGAGGCTGAATTCCCACATTTCAGAAAGAACCTCACCTGTCTGCAGAAAGATTTTTGCTGCACAAACATCCTGATAGTGGCAAAAAAAAAAAAAAAATCCTAGGTAACTGTAGAATTTTTCATTGAAAGGAATACAGGAAAACACATTCATTATCACACACGCTTCCTGCCCTAATGAGGCAATATACATTCATATAGGACAAAAAAACCAAGCACATTATTAAGACATTAGGCAGTGAGGCAGTATCCATTTTATCTTCAGAAGAAATTTTACAGCAAATGGTTTCATTAAGACACTTGAAAGCAACCTACTTTGAAGGGAAAAAAAAGCACCATCATAGCATGAAGGCTGAAATGTGATTAGGAGTCACAAGCAGCACCAGCTCAGGCTCACCAGTGATTTTTGTCATTTGAGGACAAGTTAAATGGAGAAACAGTCGATGTGGGGACCTGTGACTCGCCTACAAAAAAGCACAATGCAGGAAGACACAGTTAAAGAGTGCCAAGCCACCACTTACAGGGTGTATCTAATGGTGCACTGTTCCTACTACAGACACCAAACACTGGGTGTTGGCATTTGGACACAGAGGGTGTAACACTACGACACCAGAAGCCTGGCCCCGTAACAGCTGCCTGGTCTGCACAAGTCCACACTATTTGTAAAACAACAAATGCCTCTTAAAAGGTCATGGGTAAAGCATGATAAACTAACTTCCAAGTCTGGGTGGAAAAACATCAGGGCTGGCTATGACCAAAATCCTTCCCCGCTCTTGATCAGCTTTAAGTCCTCTCTTTATACACAGGGAAAATTTTTCAAAAGCCAGCAGGGTACTGTTTTCTGCACTGCCAGGCATACAGTTTTACAGGTGAGACACGGGTCCTTGCCTAAAGGCCACACACAACCCACAAGTCACCTGTCAAATGCCGGCTGCTCCCGCTGCTCCCACTGCTCCAACCCCCAGGCAGCATGGATCTAGGGAGCTACTAACACAGTGAGCCTGAGGACTGACTCTTTATGCCTAGATTTTAACATTTCTCTACCAGCATGGTCAGTACCAAGCTCAGCAGGAAATTACTGAGAAAAGAAACTCTTCCTGAGCACGCCAGATCACAACAGTTTGCCCTTGCAATAGCTGCAAAGGGAGCAATACCCTCCAAAGGTTTCCTGCTTATTCTCAGGGATGTTAAAAGGAGAGTTCCCAAGTATGCATCTGAAGGGATTGAAACTCTTCCGCCCATTTAGATGCCTTTTAAATATCCTATTACTTTATGCTTGTCATCTCCCAAGGCATTCACAAAGCAAATCCTCACAGGAAGAAGAGGTAAACAAATGCTCTTAAAGAAACAGTCACCACTGCTATGCAGATTACAACCACCTGAACTTCCTATTCACTGAGGAATCAGCACTGCATTTTCCTCCTAGAAAAACCCCATCCTTGCAAATCTTTAGTGCCCTGCATGATTTCAGTTCCCCCTAGAGCCAGTGCAAAAAAATGAAATTCACTTCAGCACTTCACCCCCACTATACTGGAGCACGTTTGACCAAGGTATGAAATGGTTACATTAGTCTCAGGTCCTTTGTTCCTAATCTGCATTCCAAATTCCACGCTGCCTGGGAGAACAGCCCTGAGAGTCCCGGTGTAAGCAGTTCGGATGCAACCTCCCAGTCACTAAGAGCTCACCGAGAGACAAGGACAAGGCTACACTGACAGACAGGCTGCCAAGTAGAAACCAGTCTCTGCTTGCGGGTGCAAGTGGGTACCACAGGGTCAGCACTGCCAGGGAAATGCCCTGCGATCTGCTCTGCTTCCTCTCAGCCAGGAGTAGCAGGACTCTGAGAAATGACTTCTCTCAAACCTGCAAAAGCTCCCAGAGCTCGTTCAGCCCGTGGGTGCATGATTGATTCCTGTGCATGCAGCGCACAGGGACAGACAAATTTGCTGTCTCCACTGCAGGGGTTCATTTAGTCCAGGAGGTCCTTCTGCCTCCATCTTCCTCAGTGCCAGCAGGGTAAGATCTAAGAAGATCCTGCTAGCCCACAGCATCCTTATCTCCAGGGCTGCCAAGCTCCAGTTCATCTCAGCAGGCATCACAAAATACATATGTGCCTTGAAAACATTTACAGACAAATCAAGGGGAAGCAACTTGGTCTCAATTTGAACTCCTAGGATCAGGCTTCAAGCTCCAAACAGAAGGTCATAAAGGACCACTTTGCACAGTCCAGCTAGGTGCCTTTTTATTCACATTAGGGTCAAGGAAGTGGTCGGAACCTCTCAGTGTGCTTGGTTAGAGGTAAGAAGCAAGAGAGCTGTCCCTTTACCTCCTTATAAAGAACTGCTCACAGGATGAAAAGGGGAGAGAGGAAATAAGGGTAATTCAGTAACTGTACAGCCACTTTCCAAATGCAGCTGCTCCTCACTTATCTGCCGGTTATAAAAAGTGCCACTTGAGGCAACCAAACAGTGCAAAGAAGGACACAGTCTTTACCTTAAACTGGGACACAGAATCAGGAGCACTCACAACAAATATGGCGGGGATCTCAAGAGACACCCCCGACCCGGCCTTCTTTTGGCACCATGCACCATCCATCCATTCTTCAAAGGTACTGCACAGCAGCACAGTGAACGTGCACCACTTGCCCAACATCCCCCAGCTGCCTGCCACGCCCGTGCAGGCAGGGGCAGGCTTGACCCATGCATGCTGCACACATCTGAAATCACCACAGCTATGACAAAGCTCTTATCTCTGCTTTTGCACCTGACGCCCAACCTGTAATTCTCGTGCTGTGGTCCCCAGCTCTTCCAGCCAGACCTTTCCTATTACTGCAGGGCCAACAGCATATGTAAAGGGTTTAAAACAAAAAGCAACGAAAAATCCCACCCACAAAATCCAGAAACCACTGCCACCAAAACCTTGTTATTTTGGCAGAAGCTCAAGTCCAGGCCAAAATACAGTTGCAGGCTGATAAGGAACAAATGGCATTCTTGCATTTAACAGGTTCATTCACCTGCCAGTACAGCTCATCTATCCCAAAACCAGACACCTCCAACACATCCTCTACCTCTCCCTACGTAGCCTAAGGCTGATCTGTTCCTTGGCTTCTTGGCTTGAGAAAAAAGATCTACAGTCAGGCAGCTCCACAGTAACTGGGTTGAGAGGAGACAAGATCACTGCGATAACAGTAACACAACCAACCAAGACGCTACCTACCAAACATGCTGCCAGCACGATTGCCTACTCTCCCACAGACTCCCTTCTCCCACAGACAGAAGAAGATAATTTCCATAAAGCTACAGCAATACCAGATGGACAGCACTCTTGTTTTTCTCTCAGAGTTCACTGTTACCTGTTGCTTCCAAACATTTCCTTACTTGCTTCCCATATTTACCTGCTGTCACATGTCACAACCCATAATCAGAGCAGAAACACTTTGAGGGAGATGAGCAAAGCCTTCAAACTAACACAGACCCAGCTTACAGAAAGAACAATGGGATCTCTTTTCACTCATTTAGACAGACAGGGATGGAATAACAACTTTAAGGGTCAAGAGGGGAAGGGATCTTACAAAGCCCTACAGGAATGTAGCTCACAAAGGCACTTAATAGAAGCATGTACACAGCTGGATGGAATAAGAAATAGTAAAAATAAATAAATAAATGCACCAGAGAGGAGAGCGCTGCTCAGTGACTGCCTAGACAGTCTCTTTTAGCCAAAGAGCCTGGTTTCTGCAGGGGTCCATCTGTTATCTGTATCCAAAGTTCACTCTTCTGACATCTCCAAAATGCCACACGTAGGTACGAGCCAGGGATTCTTTAACCTTTGCAGGAACCAGTGCACTCTCTGAAGCCCAGCAGCAGGTTCCTCCTGATGCCAGCGTTCACATCTAATGAAAACTCAAGTTCTCAAAACCTTGTGCTCTTCTTGCTGCTTCCCACAGTGGAAAAAAGGCAGCGGGCTCCTCCTCTCCCCATCTGCACATATGGCTTACTGCTTTCTGCATCCTATTGCTGGCTGACAGCACGTGAAGAACCATTCCACCCGGGAAAACCTCTGGTGTTGTCGGTGAGGGGACAGGCAGCCCACAACACCGACCGCGAGGGAAGGTTGTGCAATGAAGGAGTCCTGGTGGGAGGGGCTGCTCCCCTGCTAAGCAAAGTCAGCGAGCCACGACACAACGCCATCTGCAGAAAGAGGGGCGTCACACGATGTCCTCGGCAGAGCGCTGTGGAGGAGAAGACCCCAGGCTCAGGAAGTGGCCCCAGTTGCACAGGAGTCCCCGGTTATACTGGCCAGTGTCTATCACTAACCCGCCCAGCAGTCTGCGCCCGGTGTTGTCCCGCAGAGCCAGCCGAGCTTCCCTCTCGGTCACGTTGTAGCTGATGTTCAACAGCTGGATAAGGAGAATGTATCCCATGCCAGCTGTTACAATGGCACAGTACCACACACAGGTGAACGACAGAGCAGAGCTGGCAGCAGGGAAAAAGATGGGAAGGAAGCCATTTAGTACTAGAGCAGCTGCTTTAAAGTGACTTTCCCTGGTAATCACTATCCTTTCAAATCCCTGTCTACATCTGCCACAGTGATCTCACTTCACTGCTTTCATCAGATAATCCTTAAAGGCTTTCTCAAAATTAAAGCTTCAGGGCTTACTTAATGAGAGCTTTTATTGCTACCAGAGCTACTCTTGCACACTGCTGTCACACAACCTAGCTCTTTACTCTTCCTTCTGTAAAGGTGCTCGGGCCTTATTTAAGGACCCCGGGATGCTCACACTCCACAGGGCATGAGATGGAGTAGAGGAAGGAAGTCACTTGTGTACTAGCAGTACTCTGCCCATCTGTGGCAGGGCTGGTCTCTGAACTCACGTCCAACAGCTCCCACACAGCCTCCCTGCCAGGCAGGGCACGTTCTAGGCAGGTAACCTGTAGGACAGTCACTAGATAAATAAGTGAGGAATGAGAGGGAGAGAGCACATGTGGATTCCGGGCTGTCAGACTGTCACCTGCATCTGGGGGCAAACATATTTAAAAGTACATCTATGTAACACAATAAATGCTTCAAATCCCAGCTCCTTCAACTTCTTCCAAATAAATGGTAAGCTCTCTCCAAGCCTCAGGCTGCCCACCCTGGCAAAAGCAGAGACACGTCTTTGCTTTCCAGGGTTTTTTAGGGAGCACTTTGTGTTCAGGTTTGACAGCCAGTAGAACGAGGAGCAGGAGCTAAGCTGCCTGAGCAAGCCTGCTCCCACCCCAGCTCTCTCCCAGACGGACATCTCACCTGTAGTCAGAATAGGCCCCGGGGCAGTAGAACAACGCCACAAACGGAGTTCGGCCCCTACAGATGGTGTGCAGGGTCAAGGTAATCCCATACACAGAGGTGAGCATGAAGAAGGAGAGTGCAAGGATGAAAGCTTGATGGTTGTGCTCCCCTACACAGCTGTTAATCCTCCAAAAGGAAAGAAGAGATTACTTGCTTAAAAAAAGAAAAGAAACTGTCTTCTATTTCTTCTCCCTCCCCCAGCTGTCAGAGAACCTGATTTCCAAGGTGCTTGCATTCAACACAGGCTAAGAACTTTGAAACATATTCAAAGCAGCTTTATAACTTTATATAGAAAAGTTACAAACACGAGATAATAGACCTGTAGGGTAACAGCAGCAGACTGCCTCAAATTTAGAGCAAGGGTAGTATCCTTTGCTGAGACACATTATACCCAAAAGGCAGCTTTGGGTTCCCTTGCCCCCAGGAGAGCGCTAAAGCAACTTAACTGCAGGATTGCTAGTGCTCCACAGACCAAGTCTAAAGAAAAAAAAAAACAAACTAAAACAAATCCAAAACCCACACCAAAAAAAACCCAATCCAAACTGATGAAAACCAGGAGGGGAGTAAAGGCAGTTTTGAAGTATGCTGTAGAAGCTTTCAGCTCTCAGATCAACCCACTTAGAACAAACAGTTATTCTAACTGTTCTTTTAAAGGGCAAATGCAAAGCTTTTTGTATTTAAAGAGTATCACAAGGTCTTGCACATAGCAAAACCAACTCTATTTCCCAGGGACTGTAAAAAAAGAAGCTAGCTTTAAAAAGGAGGGATCTTAGGGAGAGAGAGAACACAGGGAGCCTCAGCAGTGCAAAACCTACCAGACACAGTGATGGTCCAGCCTCCTCACACACCTGCCACAAAGCCGGCAGTGCCCTGCTCGGGCTGGCCTGACCAGCTGGCATTTAGTGCACCAGTCCTTTTTCACACCTTCTGGCTGCTCAGCTGACATCCTGCAATAACCTTTAGCTTCCCCATTCACAGCACGACTGCTGGCAGCACCTGAGATGCCATGGAGTCCGCTGGAGCTCCCTCTAACACTCTTGTTGGGCAAACCCTGGTGCGATGGCTTCTCGTTGTTTGCTGGGATGGGAAGGTAGCCAGGGTCCTTCTTGGCTCGAGACAGGGCTGCAAGCATAAGAATTAACCCGCACGTGAGAGCGACCACTTGGGAATACTCCACGTAGCCCCGGGGAACCACCTCCCGGAGAAACACATAGTACATATATCCCAAGGAGAAGAGCCCCAGGCTCAAGAAGAAGAGAGTCCGTTCCTTCCTCCGGTGGGTGAGGTAGTAGTACCACAGCAGCACGACGGGCAGGGACGTCAGGATGATGAGCCCCAGCAGGAAGTGCAGGGCGGCAACGTGGAGGAAGACGGGCAGCAGGACGAGCGGCGGCACGAGGCTCACGTTGATCTTCACGGCCCCCGAGAACCACGGGACCCGCAGCCGGTCCGCGATGGTGTCGGCGATCCTCTCCAGCGCTCCCGGGGGCAGGGATTTGCACGTCAGCCACCTGTGAGCGGGGGGAGCACAGCGCCGGCTGGCCCCGGGGCAGCCGCGCTCCCGCCGCCCTGCCCCGTCCCGCTCCCGCCGCCTCCCCTTTCCCTCTC
>VZTA01028658.1:479326-503366 GCA_013398855.1 Mohoua ochrocephala
TGCGCGGCCCGGGCCCCCCGGCCCTGCCGCTGCTCCCCGGGGCTGGACGCGCGGCCGGGAAAAGTTTCCCACCGCACACCTTCAACCCGACCCTGCACACCCCCTCCCTACCCCAACACCCCGTGTTTGCACCGCTGGCCTTAGGGGCTGAGCACCGCCCCAGCCGCCGCTGCCCTCCAACCACGGCCCAGCCTCGAGGGAGGGGGGCCTTGCGTTTTCTTGGATTTTTTTTTTTCTATATTCATCTTCTTTCCCTGAACCTGCTTAGAAAACGCTTGAAGCACATGAAAAGTTTCATCATCAGTGGGCACACCACGCTGAAGCACTGAAGCACAGCCCTTGATGGAGGGAAAACACCGAGGGCTGAAATTTCTCTGGGAGAGCTAGAAACATATGGCAGGAGGCAGCCTGCCAAAGCTTGCAGTATGCAAGAGATATCAAACCTTTTCCTGTTAATTAATCTTAGGCATATTCATCTTAAGATGGTGACTTGTTTCACAAGGTCCCCATTGCTAAAAAAAGCCTATGAAGATCCTGTGGCTGTGAATCCACTAACGTTGTTTTTTCTCCAAAACCTTCTTCACTGATGGTCATTTTGTACATTGACATAAAAAAGCTGCAATTTCATAGAGACAAGCCCAGTTCTCTGCTGAGGGTGTTTTTCACCCCTCGAAATGTTCAGAGCCGTTCACAAGCAGTACAGCTGCCCTCGCTCACTCACCATGGGATGGATCCAAGAGCTCTGCACTGTTTGGAAGCGAGACTCTCCCCAGGGTAGAGGGCTGGCAGGAGAGAGAAGACTGCCAAGCTATGGCAATGCAGAACCCGAGTTACTTCTTCCACAAACCTTTATTCTGTGCAGCTTTTGAGCTAAATAGTAAAGAGTCCAGAGGAGACAGTTACAATCCCTACCCCACAAGTCCTCACACACACATGTGTTTCTTCAGACGTCTTGAACGAAAAGCTGATGTGGCTATTAACTCTCAGTCTTGCTGCTCTGTGTCCTGTTCAAGTGGTCAAAGCTTCTTTGGAGCATGGAAAGGGAAGTCTTCAGCTGTGAAGAAACAATCATTCCCCCCCACCACCAATAACTGAAGTCAGTCTCCTGCATGGATGAGTGATATCAGGAAAATAAAGTCTCCCTCCTCCTTTTCTTTTCAAGATTTCATGTGATTTCCTCCTCCCTGTTTCCATAAACAGTTGGCTTACTGTGCTCTCCTAACAGCTACACTCTGTAGAGTTTATAAATACTAACGGTCCAGGATGATAAAGTCTTAACACCTCACCAGACAACAGCACAGAAGATAAACCACCCCGCTCGTTTTTAGTCACAGATAATGTTCAGTGCAAATACTCCAAGGAACATGGCAGCACGACATGAATTTTCTTTTAATACCTGGCCCTCCTAGTGCATTTTGGTGCACAAAACGTGTTAAGATTATTGACAACCCTCAGAAAACACAAGGTAGCAAGCACTAAGATGTGTCAGGACTTCCAGACAAAAAGTGTTATTCTGGATGAAAAAGGTGGCTAAATTCTCACTTCTCTTTTTGACACTGTGCGTTCAAAAGCACTTAACACTTCAGAATTAGGAATTGTTTGGATAGTAAGCAGAGAAAATAAAAAGGGCATGGAAACCAGAAAACTTTGTCTCTAAAGGGAAACTTCCAGCACTCAGGCTTTTTCAAGTTGTGATCAAAGGGGTTAATTAATAGATTAATAGCAGTTGTGTGTGCAGAGACACCTCTAAAGAAGGAGTATAAAAAAAGGCTTCTTTTTCTAGCCTGCTTTAGTGCATGGAAGAACAAAGAGCAAACGATGGAGAAAGGTACATGTGAACTCCCCTTTCAGCTTTCCTAAACTAATAATTTATTCCATCCCATTTTAAGATTTAATAAAAGAAGTTAAAATCAAAACGTTCACAAGTGGTAAGTAAAAACTAAAGCTTCAATTTACTGTCCTTCAGTTACTGAGTTGAAATTTCAGCCTAGGGATTTTAGGGATTTAACGGTCACGGACTTCAGAGACACAACAGTATTCAACAACTTTTTTTGTGTCTGTAGTATACAAGAGCCTGAAATTTTAAGTTACTGTGAAGGAGGATTAACTTCTATGGAGCCTCTCAGAAACACATGAGTCTGCAGCATTTATTTATTTTTCACTGGAGATTAGGTGGCCCCTTGGTACCAATGCTAAGTGAAGCTCTCGCCAATATCTAGAAGAGTAGTGGGGAGCAAAAGCCAGGATAAAAGTGAATGAAGAAACCCCATAATAAGATGGGAAAACACTTAACACATCTTAATATGAGTCTTCTTAGGAAAGGGAATCTGTTTTGAAATACTCCAGTCTTTGCTTTGTCATGATTCAGAACTGCATCAACACATCTCTTAAGCACTTGACAAGTTTAAGAAAATTGACATGGATACTTACATCTTAGTCAAATAAAAAACCCAAACCAAACCAAAAAAAACCCACCAAAAAACCCCACCAAACAAAAAAACAAACCAAAAAACCCCCACAAAAGCCAAACCAAAAAAACCCCAAACAAACAAAAAATGCAAAAAAACCCCAACAACAACAAAAACAACCCACAAAAACAACCAAAAACCAACTAAACAAAAACCCAACAAACCCCAAAAAAACCAAAAAACCCTCCAAGAAGCTAATTCAAAACCAAACCAACCCAAAACATCAGAAACATAAGCACTGCCTAGGGCAAAACAGATCAAGAAAACTTCATCTAGCACCAGACCACATCAAAGAAAAGCTGTGATAACACAAGAGGGAAAACTTGAGTTGTTGAGAAACGAGAACATCACCAGGAAAGAGTGTCAGACCTACCTGCTCAAGCATTTCAATTGATTCTCTTAAAACTCCCTTCACATGTTTAACCTGTTCCTTATCATATTGAGGGATCTCCTCTTTTGATACCATTTCTGGGGATATGCTGAAAAAGATTGAGATTACATCAGAAACATGAAACGAGCTCCTCGATGCCTTTTTAAAAGCAACTGTTCTCTGCCACTATTGCTAAAAACATCCTCTTACAAAAGCCACATAAAAAGCTGCCTGCAGTTGAATTTCAATCCCTGTTTTCTTGGAAGCTAGTACTTCAGACCTTTGTAGACAATAGCCACCAAGAAAAAAAGCGTGCTGACATTACATTTACAATCTAAGGTCCACACTTCAGGGAGCAGGATCCTTCTTAGGAAGAAAGTTGCTCTAACCAGTTCTGAGAAGGTCACTGTGGGAGGTCCCTACACCCCTTCCAGTCTCAGCATCAGGATACTGTTTGTAACTTATTCGTTGATACTGTATTCAAGAGAAAGTACCATCTTTCTGTGTCTGAGTACAAAGGCACATAACATGGAAGCTTTTGAAGGAGAAGAGATTTAGCAGGAGACTCACAGAAAGGAGCTAAAAAGCTAAATGAATCTTTAACATTCCATTTGAGAACATGCTGGTTCACACAGGATGAACACTTTGCTTCTGTGATCAGCACTATGATATTCACAGAAGATGAGTCACAGCAGGCTGATAAATGCAAACTAAGGTTAACATTTCTCCCAAAACAGCTTGTCAAAGGAGAAATTTATTACTGCAAGATGCAGTCAGACATGTCACTGGATTTCAGCATAGACCACAGAAGTACAGCAAGCCCCAGCCACTTCTGAAAACTTGCCACTGAATTTCATTATTTATAACTTATTTCTTTAGATCAGATTTTCACATAAGCTGAAGAAGAAAGCAAGCCAAGACTGTGAATCCAACTTACTTCAAAGAGCTTTCCTCCTGAAGCTGGACATGATAGAGGGACTGAGCTGCATGCTCTATCTTTGACAGTTTGAGGAACAGCGTTATATTCAGCAAGACCAAGAGCAGCAAACTGGAGAGAGAAGAGAACAAAAATCAGGTTTTGTAACAATTTCTGTTGCGATGCTACAAACACAAGATCATGGTTAAAGACAGCTAAGGAAACAGAATCCTCCCAGAATCCTGGGAGAAAAAAAGGTGTGGGGCAGCACTATACTGGAAATTAATATCTATCTGAACAATTCTTAGCAGTTACCATTAAGCTGGGTAATAGCAAATAGAAATAACAACAGTATCTCTTCTTGGAACTTTTAAAATTAGGAATTAGTAAATTCTAGACTTTATTTTTTTAATAGGATCAGACCTAAGAAAACCTGTAAGGGAGACTAGTTTGGCAAGTCAGCATTTTCATTCTGCGTGTCATTTCCAAGTCAATCCATTCCCCTTTTATACCCACATGTTCCACTCGAATTAGGTTAAGATTTATCATGCTACATGCAAATGAGGAACGAATACAGATAAAGATCAAGATGAGCTTGAGTCAAGCAACATTTTAATGCAAGTGAGTACTTACAAGACACTCATTACTACAATGATGGTGGTGGTCCTACTTACTGCATCTCTTTTCCTTCCTATAGGGCATGGAAGAGAAGGAGGTTAAAAAGTACTGAAGAACATTCCTAAAGGATGTCTGCAGATAGATTTATGTCAGTGCCCAGCACTTCACACAGAATAGCTCAACAACTTCTGATGGAAAAAAATAACGTGTCGTGTAGGTGCACAGGATCACCTCCACCATTCACCAAGGCATTTCTGCAGTCATCTCTGAGAAGTTGGCTGAAGTCAGGCTCTTCCACCAGAATTCCCCCTACCCCACTGTGCTGGGGAGAAGAGAGTGCTGGGGCATGGTCACATTAAACCTCAATAGCCTGAGAAGGCTGCAATCCATCCATTCCTAACATGCATTCAGCACATGTGCTGCTAGTCACACACAGCAGAGACAGGCTGCAAAGTGGCTCTCTCCTGCTTGTTCTCCTGCTCACATTCATCTTTCTGACAACCAGTGTCAGTCACATTTCCCTGTAACTTGTCCCATCCTTACTGGCTTGGCTTATCTATTGTCCTGAAAACAGCCTTTCCAGAGGCCATCTGCTATTCATCAGGCAACAGGGATCAGACACTACTGAGGGACAGAGTGTGCATGTTCTCTCCAAACGGAGCACCTATCACCTATCACTGTGGGCAGAGTGATATAAATAATATAATTAAATATATTAAAATATAAATATCATTTATATTATATTTATAATAAATAAATATAATTCCAGTTTTGCACATCCTGCCCTGGATAAAGGGCATACATAAAAGTTGTAGTGTACACTGAGAGACATGCTCATCTGAAAAGGTGGAGCAGCAGTAGCAAAATTAAGTAATTAGGAAGCAATTTCAGATAGGTAAAGAGTCCTTTACACATGCTGCTGATCCAAATATTGTCTCAGGGCTGTAATCAGGCTGTAATTGTCTCCCCCTTTAGGGAAGTGCACTCGCTCCTACTTCACTGTTCACAATTCAACTTCTGTCATGGGATCCACCACTCCCTAGGTGCAATCTAGCACAGAGATGTTCCTCATCTCTCTAGGTGGAGCTAATATTGTATATGCTGGTGGCCAAGTCTGGCATGCCTAAGGGCAGTGGAACTGCAAGAAATGCTTCAGTGACCTAGAAATTACAGAAGCATATGGGAAACAGACTTCTTAACATTAGAAATAAATAACCAAAACTGAGATGACAGGGCTAAGAGGCAGGTGACAAAGTTTAATCAACTCATGGCCTGTGTGTGCAGTTATTTGAAGAAAAAAAGCAATTTTTCAGAAACTTTACAAGAATCAGGTTAAATTTTTTTTCCTGATCCAATCTCATTTTCAATCCTTTGCAGATACAGAACATCATTTTAGATTTTGGTTGATTTTTGTTTGTTTTAAAACTGAAGGTGATACTAGGCTTGATTTCATGAGATACTCATGATAAAAGTGACCATGCACGCTCCAAATCTACTTTATGCAAGCTTGAAGAAGCTGGAACTTGTTAAAGCATTTGCTATCACACCAATTAGATCAAGACAAGAGTAATATATACACAAGTCCTACTCTTGCACTATTTTAAGAGTTATGCTTTCTTGAACACGCTTTTTGGAAAACACTCAATATAAAAATTCCTACCTATTAAGCTGCCCTGGGACTCTACTCCCATGTCACCAGAGGAATGTTGGGAAGAGCGTTTGGGAAGTGACTCTGCCAAACCCCGGTGTAAAGTGCGTCGCCTTCGTCTCAGAGCAAGTAATTTCCCAGAGTCTTCTATGGACTGATTAATTGCATATTCCTCCATTAGGAGATCTGATTCTGCAGTGGAAAAAATAAGGTTACTGAACTGTCAAAAAGAAAGCTGGAAAGCTGGAAAGCTTAGCACTGAAGACAAATTGTGGGATATGCAAAGTGGCAGCGAGAGGAACAAGCACATCTTCCAGTACATGAACTTAAAGCAGGTAATTGGCAAAGTACACCCTGACCTCCACCCCTGTTCTATTTGCTGGAGAGCACTTGGAACACTCTGCAGAGGTGGTGCACACTCAGCCCAGGCAGGATTGTTCGATGCTATGCCAGACAGCAATTGGAAGAGCACTGCAAGACACCCTTAGACTGAGACTAGGAATTGTGTCAGACTGTGAGCCTGCAGCCGTGGCTGGCCAGGCTGTGAACAGACTCTCACGGAGCCTGCCAAGTGCCACTGCTTCTCTTCTCAAATGTACAGTCAAGGAAATTCTTAGAGATAAGCACGGGCAGTTGAGAGTAACAGCTTTCCTGACGCTCCTCATGTTTCCTTCTGAAAGCAAGTATGACCAGGTATACAAGAGCCCCTTGTTAGCCACAAGGCTTCTTTCATACCCTGGAACTGGCAGATACATTGATGACAGGAAGTTCTGCCTTCAAGACTGCTTACGTGTTGCCTTTTTTCCAAGCTGTTCTTCAAGGAGCCAGGTTTGACAGACACAAAAACATACATAGCAAAAGTAGCCTCCTTACTCCAGCACAAAGAAGAAAATGTCTCACCAAGTTGTTTGAAGTTTTCCTGTATTCCTCCCCAGGTATTCTTCTCGATTACAGACTTGACAAGGCCCCAGGGCTGTTTTTTGTACTTCACTTCTGCAGAAACCCTAGCAAACAGAATGCAATAATGAAAGAGAGCTCTTCTAGGCAGCACCATGATAGCAGAAATCTCTTATCAGAAGCAGGACTGCAGCTTATGTCTAAAATCTGAAATACCAACTGGAACTGCCGTCGCTCTCCAGCTGGGCAGCACTTTCACTGAAGAAAAGACAAGAGAGAGACAGTAGCAAACACAACATCTCTAGCTAAAGCCTCAAAATTTGAATGTCCAAATTATGGGAAACATTTTGGAATGTTTTCCTTCAGACTCAGACTAGAAGACGATTTCTACCCTCCGAAGCACTCTCATTTTAACACACATATAAAATAGGATTCAGGCTTCCAGATAATAAAGTTGTGATTTTCACTTTGTATGTGTACACAGGATGTATTACATGGGCACAACAACAGCAGAAGGTGAAATGCTTTATCACTACTCATACATCAAGTGCTCACATCCTACCCTCAGTAGATAGAAATTAAAATCTGTTTCTCTGTGAGCATGACAGAGGGGAAAATGACATTCCTACCTTGCATTCCTCAGATCAAGCTAATCAATAATGCTTCCAGAATAAAAGTGAATTGGACTAGAATCCTTCAGAGGAATGCTTCTAACAACTGAGTGAATCTCAAAGCTCTTCATAAAGGACAAAAGGATAGCCTGTGATTTCAGTCAAGAACACTGACCTTTCTAGAATACACTTTTTTCAACTTTTTAAGTAATCTTCCAAATCACTGTAAGCCTGCTGTGTTTCTAGTCTAACAAAATAACTCCTTTCAAATAGAGTCTGAGCCATTTTAAGCACAGTTTAGTAAGGCCAGCTGTAACATCACCACGTACCTTCTGTTCTATACACGCATGCTCTGTGCACCATGTTAATACCCAGGTTTTTACTCTTGCCCTAGGGTTGTCGTGTGTCTCAGAAAAAACAAGTCTAGGTCTCAAAGAACAGTGACTCACTCAAAAAAAATCCAAAGCAGTCTTTTCAAGGACCTTTCTTCCCTTCTCCTCCTGGTAGAGAGGGAGTTTTCAGTAGTTTGGTAGCCTGAGATAAGCCAGAACAGAATCCAGGCTTGCTAACCTTTCCTGAGTACTGATTAAGTTTGAGATAAAAGCTCTTACTAAAGATAGCACCACTTCCAATGTTTTCAACAAACGGGAGAGGAACTTCCATATCTAGGCAGAGTTCACTTGAGTACCCTCCTTGCAAAATTAAGTACATTCTACCTTCCCTGCACATTCCTGTGAAACCATTCTCCTCTGCAAGCCCTTAGCAAGAAGGTCTGGGAAACCCTGTAATAAAACATCTGAATTTCTTCCAATTTATCCCACTCGCACAGCAGCACTTGAAAACACAAGGCTGGTCAGGACCCAAATCAGTATTGGAGATGAGTTCTGTACCTCAGAGTCAACATCTCAGTTAATTTCTCACTGCATTAATGAGATCCAAGCACAGCATACATGTGACAAGAAATAAACCAAGCTTATTTTCTAGAAGAGAACCCAACACTCTCTATGCTGCTGGCAGAACTTTTACTAATCATCAACTCAGAACATCCCTGCCTGGGCTCCTGCCCTCCCCCCACGCACCGCCCAGGCTCACCGTAACCGGCACTTGTGACTGGACGTGCGGCTGATGCAGTATCTGTTCACAGTGTAGAAATAATCGTGGTAGGGGACGTCGTGGGTCAGGACCTCAGCATCCACCTGGTAAGACTGACCTTTCTGGCTCTGCTTATGCAGGATCTACCAAAAAAGAAGATAAAAGTAAGAAGGTATATTCATGGTACACAAATTCCCTCCACCTCCTTCCAGCCTGAGTTCCTTAGGCTGGATCGACCAACTCCAAGTGAACGCAAGGAGAGAGAAAGAGAAAGCCTGAAGAACCACTATAAAAACCAGCTAAGAATGTCGAGTATAGGTGGGGTGGGAAAAGAAAAGATGCCTCCTGCTAGAGCCAACACTGGCAGCAGCAGTACTTCCCCACTGCCACTTCAGGTACCAGATGCAAGGCTGGCCACTGCCTCATGACCACAGCTCTTCTTTGAGACCTTTCCCAAAGCAGAACTACAAAACGTTCAAGACTGGAAGGCACCTCTGGTGCTCGTCTTGTCCAAGAACTCTACTCAGGCAGGACTACCTAGAGCTGGTTGCCCAGGACCATGCCCAGGTGGCTTTCCAATACCTCCAAGGAAGGAGGTGCCACAACCTCTGTGGACAGCCTGTTCCACTGCTCAGTCACCCTCACAGTGAAAAAGTGTTTCCTGATGTTCAGAAGGAATCATCTGTGTTTCAGTTTGTGCCCATCACCTCTGGTCCCGTCACTGGGCACCACTGAATTCTGTGGCCTTTGATGGTGAAGGCCTGACTTAAAATTTTTTGCACCCTCCCTTCAGATATTTCTATAAATTTTAAGATGCCCCTGAGCCTTCTCTTCTCCAGGCTGAACTTTCCCAGCTCTCAGCCATTTCTCACATGAGATGCTCCAGTCCCTTCATCATCTTAGTGGCCCTTTGTTAGGCTCTTCACATCTCACACTAGGGAGCCCAGAAGTGGACATTGAAAGCCTTTAATGGCATCTTTTCACCCCCGTATTCCTAAGAGATGTTAATACTTTCCCCCACAAGTTTTGTGGGAGTTTAGAGCCATCTGTAAAGGTAGAAAGCCTCTCTCATCTAATAAGCATTGGCTCAGTAATAGTGAGAGAGACAACAAGCCACCCTTAGAGATGCTCTGTTTAAACTGCAGACCCACATTCAGTTCACTGAACATTAATCCCCAGTCAGAACTCTGACAGACCATAGAGCTGACCTCTCCCTTGCTTTAAAGGGCACCAGACAGACACACACACACAGTACCTGCTTTTCAGTTGCAGTTGTGAACTTCCCACAGAGTGGATTGTTAATCGTTACAGTGTACGTCAAAGTCCTCAACTGATTGCCATTGGAGTCTCTATTCCAAGGGGTTGATACAGCATCTAGACGAGAAGCGATGCAAAATCCCACATAAAAATCTCCTGAAGGGCATTATCTCTGCCCTACCGTGCCTTAACGGTTTGAGAACAGCAATAGGGGGAGAGACAGGAAACTGATTCCAAATGGTTATGGGGTTTTTCCAGGAAAGGGGAAATTGTGGCGCGCTAATGAACAAAGGTGAGGCTCTGAACAGCTGAACCTGAATCTACTGAAAGAGATTTGAGGGTGGAGAAAAGAATAAGCAATTAAATGAAAATATGCCATTTCCCGTTTGCTTAAAGTTGAATAGATTCACTTAGCATTATCAAAAGCTTTTGCCACTTTGCCTTCCAAGCTGACACTGAATAAATATTACCCTTTTTGACTTAATTTTCTGTTCTTACGGTCTCAGTGAATAAAATTTACTCATCCAGAAAATTAAAGCCTGTGAGTATCGTTTAGGAGGATGCAATGATTTTTGCCTGTGTGCCAGCCGTACAAATTTCACTATTTCTAGGACACAATATAATCAGAAATACCCCACAGAATGCATCAACTTAATAACCTACTCAAAATTCAGGCATTCAGGTGCAGGTTTGTGGTGCACTGAAATGAGGCTTTTATTCCAAAATGTACATATCTAGGGAAACAACAGTCTAGCTTTAAATATCCTCTCTCATAGTGAAACGTTAAAGCTTAAAAATTCTTTTAAAGCAAGGAGAAACTTAAAATTCAACTTAGCCCTCTTCAGCAATTCTCAGAGGCAAACATTCTCAGGGTAGCTTGTAACACAGACAGAAGGAAGAAGAGTTTATTACCTACTATACTCCTGGAATTAAGAAACCTCTGCATGAAGTGAGAATTGGTGAAAAGGATTTCAAACATCTTGTCTGCAGTGATGTGGAAAACTCTGTTTATAAAAAGTCTCCCATAGAGATCATTGTCAGAGACAGTCTCCTTCACTGCTAAGAAAGACAGAGAGATCAGGTTAAGAAGAGCATTATGAAGAACCTTTATAGCATTCTAAGCTTTATTACAGTTTAAATCCTTCCCAAGCTTGCATCAGCATTTGTTTCTCGCTCTCAGAAACCCAGTAATGACAGCAGCAAATGATTTGGTAGGTAGGTTGCCTTCAGGAACAAAGTCCAGAGCTGATTTTCAAATATACGCAACTACCACCATTTCCCTGTGCAAATTGATAAATTGACATCAAAAGGTCCCATCCCTTTAGTTTTGCCTTCAGTATTCTAATCCTACAAGAAATACTGGGGAAAGACAAAAGTTAGCATAATTGTCATTAATATGTGTCTCCATTGTACAAAAGACAAGCAAGAAGGACAGTAAAACCATAACAGTTTTCTTCTTAATTGTGGCTAGTTTCAGAATTCTGCTTTTAACATTTATAATCTTGGTAGCATCCACAGTCTAAGGGAGCAGGTAGATTCCCAATTCTTCAAACTGTTCTTCCCTCCATACCTATTGAACAGGAACACAAGAGATACCCTGCTCCATTTTGCAGTCCCCAAAAATGCACTAAGAAGCTCAAATGCCATCACCTATTTCAGAGCCACCGAGCACCCCAGTGGCATTCTGTGGCTACAGCACTGATCTTTGCTATTTCTGCTTCTTGGTGGTTGCTGGCATGACTCAGCTTTGTGGTTGTCTCAGCCACGCTTGCAAGAGATAAGGGATAGAATTATAATCCTGGAGGGCAAGCAGTTTCCTGTGCCAACCCCTACTCAATCTGGTTATGCTTTAGAAACAAGTCAATCCTAAACTATAATTACCAACAAGACAAACAAGCCCCCCCCCACCCCCACACATCACTAAAATGAAACAAGAAGCCCAAAAGCAAATCTTGCAGCAGACAGACAAGTGAGGATGGCCAACCTTTCCACGGATACAAATGAATGCTCAGGGCTAGGAAAGGTCAGTGCCAGCCACTAACGTAAAGGTAGCCTGAATATCACGCTGGAGTTCACGAGCTGCCTACAAGCTAAGGTTACAGCACTGAAAACATTACTGCTTGGTAGCAGTCAGTATTGATAAAGGCAAATGCAGCAGCTCAACCACCACAGCAGTCCCCAACGAAACCCAGCTCTGACTGAGCAGACTTCCTCTCTAGTGCTGCTCCTAGCCTGCTAGAAGCCTGTTAGAACATCTGCCTCCAAAAAAGCTCTCCTTGATCTCATCAGGCTTCAATAAAGGACCCCAAAAAGCGAAGCGTGAGTGCCATATTTTTGTGCTTGCACAAGAGATTGACTTCCTTCCCGCGCTGTGTTCTGCTTATGCAATTGTAATTCCACACAATTATGAGATGGGACAGAAAGCAAACACACATTTCAAGAGGCCTATTTAACCAGTTGATATGCACTCATTACATGTAGAATACAAATTCTGCTGTGCTGAAACATTCTGCAGGAAGCCAGAAATTCAGCCTGAGCTTTCAGTGAGCTTATGCTCACTGTATTTTCACCCCAGCTGAACCTAACTCTAACACAAAAGGCAGGCCAAGTGAACTGTAAGTTTGACCTCATTTAACAAGACCTCAACACTACAGATCCCTCCTTTCAGAGTGCACTCCCCACATCCTCTCTTTTGCTAAGAGACAGGAAGTTTCAGATACTGATGCTGACATCCCCTCCACCTACTGTGCATCAGCGGGCATGGAATCAGATACCAGGCAATTCAAACCTAGTTACTGTGGCTGGATGTTGACACACCCAAGGAATCTGCTACCACTTAAAAAAAAAAAAAAAATAAAGACCCAGACACATGATTAAGCCACCAGATAAGCATCAGATCAGCTTTGTCAGCTATTTGTATATGTCTTAACAAATACAAGATAACACAAGCTACCTCTGCCCCAGTGAGCCTGAGCTAAACAACACAACTTCATGTTCACCTGAAATGCCTGAGGACAGCTACTATTTTTCTGCTGATGCAAGGTAATTTGGTAAGCCAGGGCAACTTGTGATATGCACAAAGCCCACGCATTATTACCTTAAGGTGCAGATCTTGCTACCCAGCTATATTACTCTGAATCTGTCCTCCTTATAGTGAGTCTGAAGAAAGAGCACCCACAGGTCTATACAAAACTTCCTGTACATTAATTTACCTACACTATCTCTATACAGTCATGTCTCTAATAAGGAACAGTCAATGAAGTGCCAAGCACATGAGTATCTATTGAGAAATATGTTTTTACTTACAATCCTTCTCAGCTCTTGAAAGAAACAAAGGGGTTTTTTAAATGTTGTTAGCACATAAAGCAGTAATTTTCAGAAAATCCAAACTAAAACTGGGTTTACGTATCAGGCCCATCAGCTACTTTAGATGCTAGGATTCAAACAGCTGTTCTCCAGAAAAGCTGGAAACCTTTCGCAAAATGGGTCTGGAAGGTGCACGTATACATAAATTGTGCTGCAAGTTCCACATCAGTGGAAGCAAGTAGCTGGATACACCAAGAGCTTGACAAGCTTCAAGTCACTTCCATCCGAGCTTCTCAAAATTTATCTGTAGAAATCCTAGATGAAGCAGTGAGCACAAACAGTAGCACAGCAATGAGTAAGTGTGCACTTTTGTACACTTGCAATTCGAACAGAACAGGCAGCTTTAATCACTTATCTCTGCTACAAAAGATGCATATTCGTCTGCTGTTTTGTTTGTTTTAACTCACACAGGTAAACTCGTACTTGCCTTTATTTTCCACAACAGTAGGGCAACGTGAAGCATTTCACCAAGGACTGGCTTGGAATGCTCTTTATTAACAAAATGTTTTGTGGAAATACAGAGGTATCAGTCTAACTCCTTCACTTTCAGTGCTGTTCTAACCCCTCAGCAGCATACTATTACCAACACTAACTCTCTTAACCTGAATACATTTATAGCTGAATTGGAGCTGTCTGCTAAAAGAACATGAGATTATTCTGACTTTAGGTAAGGATCCCTAGGGACCCAAAAACACAGAAGTAAACATATTACCCAGAGTGTCCCAGTTCAGCCTACCGACGGCAGGTCTACTCCCTCCCCCACTATTGCCTCGCACTTCATAAGGTCATTTTCATCACTGCAAGGCAAGCTGTGAAATAATGTTTGAATATAATACCATTATGCAGCAGTGATGGCAGAGGTTTAAAGACATCTGCAGCAGTGCAAAAAAAGAGACAGAAAATGGAGGGGGAAGGGGCAGTAAGAAAAGCATTGTTATTAAAATTCCCATCAACAACCAACAGCAAAAAGCTAAACACACACCACAAGCAAATTAAGAAAGCTGAACAGATAAGAGCAGAGGCTATCAAACAAATTAATAAGAAGGCTGATTTTTCCACTCCACAGAGTTGGGGGAGGATCAGGATTTTAAAAAAGTACGTATGCAAATCTTGGCACCGTTGAACATTTCTATACCGCTGGGGATGGGGAAAAAATTACACGCTGCATGAAAGATATGTAGGTAGGAGCTTTTAACCAGATACACCTGAAATCAAGTGAATAAAACCAATTCCTAGAAGTGAACATGTTCCAGACATAATCTATTTAAAGACTGTATCAGCAGTATTAACCATTTTCAGAGAACTCTCCTATAATTCTGTCCTTAGTCTTTAAAGTAACTTGGGGAGCTACTGAGTGAGTATTGTCACAGTGCTAGCTTTTTCCAGTTCACAAGATAAAAAATCACCGCAACCTTTTGCCTCCAGGTGACTCAAACAAATATCCTCCAAAACCCAAAGTAAGTAATTTTTTTTTTTCAACAAAATATATCCTTTCAGTATTTTGATTAAAATGCAAACAAGATAACAGGGCCACTCTTCCTCACATACACCATATATCCAAAATTTCGTATTGGGGTGGGGAGGGGGACAACTAACACAGGGCTGAACCTAATTTCAACTATCCTGTATTTCAAACACTGTATGTCCTATATACCACTATCTGCAAGCCACGTCGAGCCTCTGCTGTGCCCATCTCACAGCACCACAGTACAGGCAGTTAGGCTCTCCTGCAGATCACACATTTAAGGTGGTTATTAGTACACACAGAAACGACACAGTGAGTCTGTCACATTACACAAGGACAGCAGAAATGTATCATCTCCCTGTATGCAGTAAAGCCTTCTAGCAGAAAAGACTGTTTTTCCAATATCCTGCTTCCCCTTCTTTCTTTGAAGTATTTCATGCTGCTGAACACGGTCATTGAAAACAAACAAACTACCCTATATACTACAGAGTCATTTGAGGAAATTAAAAAGATCTCTTGGCCCTGTGTTGGAAATACGTATTCTATGCTCGAACTAAAACCTGTTTTCTGAAATTCAGAATTAAGGCCACAGATACTAATGTCTAGCTTAGCCAAAAGTTTGTCATGGCTCAGGATTTATACTCTTGATTTATGAAACTGGACAAAAACACCAAGATGCAGGTCAATAGGCCAGTGGTGCACAGTGGGATGCAGACCCCCCATCCCCAAGGTGAGAACTGCTTAGGACAAGGGAATTAATGTTGTGAAGAACAACGGTCTTGAGCTTGCCCCTCACCTTATTTGCCAGGACACCTCCATGGGCAGCCTGAGTATGAGCCAGAGGACACAAGGGAAATTAATCGCATGGGTAAACCTTTGCCATGTAGGAAAGCTAGTTTCGTTTGCGTGAAGGAATTCACCTTGTAAGAGTGTGGGGCAACTGCAACAGAAAACAGACAGAGAAACAGAAGAAAAAAATTCTAAGCATGAAGATTCTGAGAGAAAAGATTAATGTTGTGAGTCTAGAAAATCCTGCTCTGAATAAAAAAAGACCAGTCTTGGGGAAAGGAAGAGAAATAAAAGCAGCATGAAGTCAGTTGTCTTTTTACTAAAGAGACATCTCCAGTTTAATATGCTCTATTTATTCAACATCACTAATGCAGGCATGACAAGGAATATTTACTGCTATCGTTTAGGAAACTAGTAGCAGGAAAGACAACAGGACTACTTTTTAATCAATTTCACTGGAGACCTTTGCCATAAAAAGTAAAATCCAGAGACAGAAAAGAGATGTGGTAATAGGTAGACAGGAAAGCTGCAAAACATCTAAAACATCCAAAGGCCAAAACTTTCTGCTGCTCTAAAAGATACACCTGTGAAAGAGTAAATTAATTTGTGAAGCTTGTTAAGTGTGTAGGAGTGTGGCATAAACAACAGCCTGTTCAAGTAGGTATATTCACAAAAATGATAATGCCTGACATGCATTGAGTTGAATCTGAACTCAAGCCAACACAGAAGCACTTTGAGGGAGCAAAAGCAAAGTTAATTGTACAGAAAGTATATCCCCAGGCAAAAATCACAACTTGAAGGCAGCCAACTCAACCTGTAACTCTGAAAACTTTCCTGGACACCTCACACAATGATCCCCACATAATGTCACCTGCAAACAACTTCACTTGTCAACTCTGCAATGACAAGATACAAAATTTCACAGTGAGATTAAGAACTGGCCTCAATTAACTGACCTGCTCTATTCCTTGCCAACAAGTGATGAAGTAAGTTCTCTTTGCATGTGAAACAAACATACAGCTGCTACTGAGCACAGTACTACTGCTGCGCTTTTCTGTCTTTCATTTGCTCACCACCATATAACCTTGGAACCAATGCAGGTTGTGCACACTTTGCTTTAAAGGCATCTACAGACTCCAAGATTCGGATATTACAGAACATCCACCAAAGTTCAATGAGCTGTCTGAACAACTACAGCCCTTTGGCGCAGAAAACTTCCCCGGGGTAAGTGAAAAGCTCACCAGAGAAAGTGAGAACTCGTCAGGGGCTACTGTGGGACGAGAAGAGAAGCACCCACAGACCTCAGCAGAAGTCTGTATCCAGGTACCTGAGTTTCTTCTATCATGTACTGGGTAATGAGGTATGAGTTACGAAGTTGGTATACCAGGATCTGTTAAGATACTGTTTGCACAGAGAGTGTAATCTGCTGCAAGACTTCCACTAAGGTTTTTCATCTTCAGATCAGATTCAGAATACGCACAACACTCTCCTGAAAGCTGGGAAGTTGTCTTCCCTGGGCTTTCAGTAAGTTCCTCAGCTTACACCATCAATGACAATGATGCTCATAAGCCTTAAAGTAGAAGTGTAAAGAAGGGGGAGTTGGGGGAATCTTTCAGAAACTTAAGAACAGTCTGAAATGTTTTCCCTCAGTTTCCAAGAAATGCAAAGGACGGAAAGAGACATGTTTGAAATTAACACCACTCCATTGTCAAGAAACTTTCTTTAGTTTAAGCTGTTAGCAACTCTCTACCCACCAAAAGAGAAAAAACACAATTCGTTTGTTTTCATTCTAAACACCCAACAACTTTTTTTTCCCCCTAGAAACTAAGATAAAAAATCTTTTTGCTGCAATGCTGTGAAACAAAAAAGCAAACAAGTTTCATAAGATCAGGAAGTTCTCTAACTTTCTCCACAAGTGAGACGGAACACCAAAGTCATATTGTCTTACAGATCCCAGCTGTTAAGAGATTTACCTTCTTCACTGTCTGAGGCACTGCTCTTCTCTGGAAGATTTTCATTCTCATTAAGGTCCAAAGACTTTTCTAAAGACCTGCTCCTAACTAGCTTAGCAGGTTTTCTTTCTGAAGATGGAAGAGGGTTCTTTACTTGCTTCTCACTTGGGGACTCCTCTACCTGAAACAACCAAGAGGGAAAAAAAAAAATCAGTAATCAGAGACCATTAAATTAAAAAAAAAACCAAAAAAACACAACCCAAAGGAGAAAGTTACTTAAAAAAGACAGCTATACAAAGAAAGCCATAAGTTCTATCTACTCAATTACCACACAGCCAAGCACTAATTTCTCCCTTGTTCCACTACCCCAGCCAACCTCTCTTCCCTTTATTTCAATATTTTACTAAACCCTGGTAACAAGGAACAGATTTATTTATATGTACTGCTGGTACCAAGAGCTGCCTTAAATGGGACAGTCCCCTTGCACCCATCTGCACAGTTTCAGCCCCTTCCCTGCTTCAACACTAGCATTTACAAATTCATTAACCTAACACAGATTTACTTTGTATTCATCAGGTTAGTTTTTTCCTAACAATTTAGCAAGGGTCCAACAACCCGGAGGGGAAGCACAATGAAACAGGTAGGGCCTTCCTCTTTCAGCACGATTAGATTATCCCAATTACATATTTGAAAAGTTCTTATTTTGTAGGACTCCATCACCCTTTGAAAAAAGAAGTTTTAAAATACTGTCTAGAGCCATCCTACATATAAAATGTTGCTTCTCAGAAACAAAGCAATGGAGTATCATTTGCCATCTCCAATATGTAAGCAGAAAGGAAATCCCCCAGAACATCAGTCACTGAATAAATGATGCAGCTCTTAACCTTAAACAAGAACTGTCAGCTAAGTATATATGCCACTGCATACTTAAAGACTTAAATCTCCAAGGAAACTGTACGGACAAAGTTTGTGTATCTCAAAATGCCACCCAAAAAGCTTCGAATCAGTTTTCATTCTAAACCTCTCCTCGAGGCCCCACTGCTGCCAGTGGAACACCTGGGGTCAAGAGCAGGACAGGCCCTGGAAGAGCAGTGCGTGGACCATCGTAAACATAATCAGACCTCCTCAACTGAGTTGTTCTGATTCATCTGCAAAACCATCATCCCTAAAGATTATTCAGCACTGACTCAAGAAAGCAAGAGCATCCGCTGCTTGAACAGTCATCGTGTACTTCCTGTACTTCGTGGTTTTTTTCAAAATAAAAACCTGTTACTTTTTTTGTGCAGCCAAGGGCCATTAGGAGCAGGTGGGTGGCTGGAAAACAGAGACAGGCATCAATCTGACGGCAGTATAAGCAGACAAAAATACTCCTTCAAGATCAAAAATTTAAAAAGGAAGACTGAATCAGAAGAACAGATCAGTTAACAAATGCTCCTATTGAGAGGAGCTGCCATGTAAGTTATATTCAGTCACACAACAGGATCTAGGACGGAACCAATATTAAATGTCAAAATACTCTACCAATACAGATGGAAGCCAAAAAGGAGCTACTTGTGATAGAACAGCCTAAAAATTGACACACTGATCCAGCACAAACCCAAAGAACTCTCACAGCATTTTGACAGCCCAGTGAACAAGTGGAGTTCCCACCAGCAGCGTAAGAGCAGCCCACTGTGCCATGAGCAGAGCAAGAGAGTCAGGCTCAAAAGTCAGAAGACAAAAGCAACTGCTCCTAGAAAAAAAAGCCTTTTGTGATGTCATGGAAGAAGAGATTCAAGCTGGGGCTTTTGGAATAACTGATCGAGTTGAACGCAGATTTCATGGGGTTTTGGATTGGTTTGCATTTGTTTGGGTTTTTTTCCACACTGAAGACTAAAGATTTTAAGATCTGTCAGCTGGAATTCAAGATGTATAATTTCTTCCTTATTGTACATTTATCTCCTGAGCTAGTCCAGTACTGCTAAGCTCCGTGCCAAGGCTTTTCTGGTTTTTAGCCTGTGAACAGCAAGCTCTGGGACTGGAAGGCCTCCCTATAAGGGGCGGAGGGAAGATGATGGTTGCAAAAACAGGCAACAAGGTGGTTCCCACATTCACATGAACTGAGAGGCAGATGAGCCACGACTGGTGTTCCACACAGACTTTCCTCAATCAACTACAGACAGCCATTAACAACATCTTTTTCAAGATGGGCCAAATACAAGACCCAACCCCTCCACTATTCAGATCTTCCTCTTACAAGAGCTTTGGGACTTACTTTGTCTATCAGAGCAGTAAAAGGGAGTTTAAGCCTGTTTCCCTCCAGTCTTTGGAAGGTGGTTAAGTGTGCTTTGTGTCATCACTGTGATGGCTTCTGATAAATACATTCTAAGCACTACTGCCTCCTCCTATTGCCCTTGTGGTTCTAGAAAATATCCTGCAACCCTGGGGCTGTGGAGAGAGCACGGACATTCTTGAGTAATGCCAAGTGACACATACAGCTAAACAAACACATTGTGCATTTCAACTACCCTGAAACAGTAAACTAAACAGTTTAGTTACACATTTATCAAGACTGCACTTTTACACTATAACTAAAAGACTTTTCAGAGGCAGTTTATTCAAGGGAGAATCCTGGCATTTTTACAGACCAAATCCCCAGGCATTCCTCCTTACCAAGAGATGCCCAATTAGATTTAGCACCTGCAAGAGACATCTCTGGGTGTGGCTTCTTTTTCCAGGCACAGCAATTATTTTTAAATAGCTTGTTCTTGTGCAAATGAGACTTACAAGCCCAAACTAAGGCTACCTGTGTAGATTTTTAGTTATCCCAAACAGCCCAAATTCCAGCAGCATCCCCAGTTCTCTCATGGCCCCCCCCTTACAACTCTCCAAAAATCTTGGTTTATACTGCTAGGGTTTCCATGAGGAATACCCATCACTCAAAGCTTTTAACATCTGAGAAATACCAATATTGTTTGCTGGATATGAGTCTCTAGCCATTAACTTGGATTTTGGCAAAACTATTTAAACCCTACTTAACCTCCGGATCACTTTTAGCAAGTGACAAAAGTCAGCAGATTTATAGGGTAGTAAAAACTAATAAAATAATCTCCTTTCTTCCTTCCCCAAATTCTCCAAAGCAAAACTGGCAATTAGGTACCCAGCCTTAGTAAAGTTTATAAAAAAATGCATTAGTGGTTTCTTTTCTTTTCCAAGCTCTTTGGGATATCTAATAACCCAAAGAGAAAATATGTGAAACTTTTTAGGACCATAGCTGCACATAGGAGTCCCAGTAAGAGTTTAGACACTGTGCCCATCTCAGGTATGCACTTGCTGTCCCCACCAGCCAAACACATTCACCAATTCATACAACATGGATGAACACGAGTGGGGCATTCATGCTTGCTCAGCTGTACTAACTCAAGGCATTAAGGTAAAATTCATCCTTATTATAGCAAGTGTGGGGCTTTTCCCCTTCCTTCTGAAGCATTTCCACAGATATCAATAAAAAAAGGTTCCATATATTCACAACAGCAGAGTAACTGACCTCTGAAGGCAAGGATAACAAAGCATAGCTACCCTTTAATAAACCTTATGTATAGGAGAGATGGTAATATAAGAGATGTCTTTTTAAATGACAAATAGCACAAGCAAGAAAGCATTGGGAAGTGAAAAAGGCATTACTTCCAAAAAGCACTTGGATAAAAAACAAATATGGCATCCTCGGGAACAGGATAAGAAAAACCAGGTAATTTTGTTTTCAAAGGAAAAACAAAAAACAGACCAGGGCATAAGCCTCAGCATTTTAGCCACGTTGTGCAGCGAAATTAGTGCCAGAGCATTGCTGAGGCTCACACCAACAGTTTCTCTTATACAGAATTTTGCTCATTTTCAAGTTTAAGAAACATTCTTGACTTCTCAAAGACCTTAAAGAAGTTCCAATCTCCATTCATCCTTTGCTTACAGACACACAAGTTAAGCAGATATGCTTATCAGCTACAAACAGCAAGAAAGGCTGTGTCAGCACTTACTCCTGGCAACATGTGTCTGTTGAGTGACTCTCCTTCTGTTTGAAGCGTGGGCTCACGAACTAAACCAATCATTTTCGGTAGCTTCTCATCCCTTTCTCCAGAATCGTCACAAATGCTGGATCTGTCCAAAGCAAAAAGGAAGATATCCTTGGAGATACAAGTGCTGAGAAATCTGAGAAAGAGTCTCATGTGATTTTTGCCTTCAAAACATGGCTGTTCGGTTAACATTAAAAACTACCAACTCATTCTGCCCACATCCAGCTCATTAATGTCGAGCCATTTTCCTCATTCCAGCCACCTCTCAGAGTATTCAGATTCTGATCATAAGGTTAATAAAACCAAGCACCGGTGAATCTAAGAGAAAGTGAGTGTTGCGGGAAATGAGGAAACAGATATAGCTTATAACTAACTTGGAAAGAAAATGTTTTAAGAAAGTGTCAGAAAATAATTTTTTTTCCTGCATCCCTTATTCTGAAGTTGCAAAGTTGTGGCTTTTTTAACAGAAAAAGCCCAAAACATAACAAAAACAAACAAACAAACAAAAAACCAAGCAAGTCCAAAACAAAAACCAAACCAATCAAACAAACAAAAAAAAAGACAATCAGAACATATTTAATAGGACATCTTTTGAAGCCTGCAATGAACTCAAGACATTTTTCTCACAAACATACTCTCATAACACAGGACTGAAGAGCCATAAATTACATTGTTCAGTTTTGTAGAGTCATGCTTATTTACATAGAGATATGTAAAGTGCTGTTATTAGATTAACACTGGCAGGTCATAAATCAGTTCACATTTGTTCAAAAAAATCAAGGCAACTCTTTTAAAAAACCACATCATTATTATTACTACAATTATTCCAGCTTATTATATTATTATTCCTGTTTCTTAATTCAAGCTGAGGACAAAACGAAAACAAGCTAAGACCTCAGATATCAGGAGAACAAGGCAAAACAAGTATTTCTCCACAGAGGAGGGGAAGAAAAAAGTGCCTGAACCATAATATAGCTCCATTCTATTCAAACCTTCCAAACTGTTGAAAGGCATACAGGTGCTGACTAGGCACCATCATGTGAAAAGGCTCCTATTTAAGCTACCCTATGCTGATCCCCAAGCAGATCCAGGGAGAACAAGGTCTTCCTCTCTCCTCTTCTAAGGGGCCTCAGCTGCACTGCTACTGTTTCAGAAAATTCACTCAGTTAAGTTTTTATGCACTCTCAGTCTATGCAGTTCAGACCTCTGCATCCTTTTACTACAGGCTTCACCTTTCTGGTAAGGCTACAGCAGCTCTTTAGAAACAGTTTCTAAGCAGGAGGACACTGCTTCTCCCCGGGTGTTTCCAGAGGCTGTACAGCCTCTCCTTACCGAGACTGCCCGTTGTCCTCAGACGATGAGTGGAAGCTCTCCATCTCCTCGCTGTTCAGGCCCAGCTCAGAGCCATAGCTCTGGTGCACCAGCTGCCAGAATTCCTGCTTGGTCAGCCTCTGAAACAAAGCGAGCTAGTCAAGAACCACGGTATGGCACAGTAAGGCACTGGAGGAAAAACAGCAACAAGTTTGAATTACGCCACAGCCTTTAACCTCAATTCTGACGAGGACCGAAAGCATTCAGGTATCACGTTCCGAGATTGGGTTTCAGCATTTTGGGCAACTCTACTCCTGTCTACTCCATACTCCCAACCCATCGCTGTTCAACCAATAACACCAGGTGTAAGAAAAAATCGTAATTTTAGGAAAACACACACTTGTAGTCACTACTTGCTTCTTCACATGTCACCAACATTTTTACAGCTACCTTCGAGGTACCTCCCTCTTGAATTTCACTCGATACAGCACAAGATCAGTAAGTCCCTCTTTGATCCTGAACAAACTGCCTAATAGATACCAGCCTGTTTCCTGAGGATGCTCAGAGTACTTTACAAATTGTGGGAGGCTAGCATTTCAGTCACTACACTGGTGTCTAGGTCAGCCAACTGGCCACTTCGCCAAGGTGGGACAGGAAGTCCTCACTTCGTACTACCAGCACCCTCTTAATGGAAAAGAATTGCTTTTCTTCAGGATTACCTTGGCTCACCACTAGCTAAGTCTTCTCCTTCTCTACAATATCTCTGTCCCGCTCCATGAATTCCCACAGCTACCGGGACATATTTAAGGTCTCTTAAATTGTCAGGAGAGCCTGGAGGTGAAAGTAGCATGACACATTCATATCTGCAAAGTAAGCAATGAGTTTCAAAGTCCACCGAGGCCGTAAAGAAGGGGGGGGGAGGGGGGAGGGAAGGCAAAAAAAAGAAAAGAGAAAGAAAGGAAATAAAAGGTTTTGGTATTTAACAGAGCTCAGAGAGCAATACTAGCGATCTTAAAACAGGAGACACCACACTGGAAAATGTGCCTCGGCCACCATCCATATTGATCAAGGGAACAGGACTGTGCTAATGAGGCAGTAACACAAGTAGTGCTTACTATTTGCATGAAATGATGACATTAAATACCCATGCATTATTTAAAGGGCCTTTAAATGATCCTCTCCACCCGCTCGCTTCACCTGTAGAGTGTTACAGTACCCGCAATTTTAGACAGAC
>VZTA01028658.1:503545-531511 GCA_013398855.1 Mohoua ochrocephala
GGCGGGACCGGGGCAATCCCGGCCATCCCCGCCCAGCCGGGCCCCACGGGGGTCCCGCTGCCCCCTCGCCCCCGCTGCGGGACCCCCGCGCCGCATCGCATCGCGCCGCACGGGAGCCGCTTCCCCCGAGGGCCGGGGCAAACGCAGCCCCACTCGGGAGACGGGGAAAGGTTTTTCCCTCGGGTATTTTCCAGCACACCACGGTTTCGGGCTTTTCAGAAAGCAGCTGGCAACAAGCGCCCTACTGGCAGAGATCAGTTTCAAGGTATTTAATCCTAGCGAGGGCAAAGTAAACATTAAAACACAAAACACACAGCTATAAAGCAAGGGTCATAGCAGCTAATGCCAGCCTCCTCCCGCACGAGGGTTTGTTCTACAGAGCAATGCACTGCTGAAACACCTGCATCCACTTACAGCTGGCCTTACTTTCCCCAGGCATGCTGTCTTTTGGAGCAATAAACTCATAACCACAAACAACTACCTACAGCTGTTCTTATTAAATGGCCAAAAAAACAGGAGTGGGCATTACATGGTTTCAAAATATGACTGAGGTGGATCTTTAGCTAGCACACCTTCCAACCAGGAATCAAAGGACAGAAACAAAGCCATTTTCATTTCTGTTGCCCAATATTGCCAATGCCTTGATTTCCAGTCATAATGGGACAGAGGTAATGATGCTAATTAAACTCACTGGTATGTTCTCTCTATAGGCGAATCAGACTGCCCTTGTACAGTCAGCTCAATAGTTTGAGGAAAGCAGAGCAGCTTTTCAGCTTCTATAAAGGAATCAATAAAGCTGTTTCCTGTTGTTTTGTAAAGCCAATGCTACCGACTTCTGCTTCTAAAAGAGGATTCTTGCACTCTGCTCAATTATTCCTAGCTCAGCCAGATATAATAAGTTCTTAATGGTCACAAGCCAAGATCAAACGAGACTTGCTTTATTGTATCAGAAAGAGTCAGTTCTGAAAGCAAAGAAGGGCATAAATTTTCTGGGTCAGACTTCTGCTTCTGAGAGGATGGCTTAGAGAAGCTCTGAAGCTTGAAAGGCTAAATCTGAACATGAATTACTTTGCCCATTCAAGGTGATGGTCTACACTGGGTTTTTCCTCAGTTCTCTTTGTATACAAAAACAAAGGCTACAAGAAGCAGCTGGGATACACTTGTGTCTTTTCAACCAGAGCACAGGTCATCAATACTTTGCTTCATGCCAGACAAAGAGGTGCCATGGCACAAGCAATACTACAGAATACCACTCATGGATGCAAAGCTGCTGATTTTTACCCCCTATGGACAAATGCAGAAATAAGAACAAGATATGCCCATACAGGTTGACTCAAGAGACAACCCCCACCGCACATCACACTCCTGCCAGGCAACTCTGATACAGAACTCCGATTGTTTGCAGAACAGGGGAGGGAAACAGCAAACCCTCCCTCTAATTGCCCAAACATGAAGCTCAGAATCAAACCAAGCCTTCTTTCATCTCTAAAATTAATCTCGTTGTACACAAAGGTGCAAATAAACATCTCTCTTTTCACAACCTTCCCTGAGAAACTGCTGGGGAAGGCAGAACTGCTGTCCTGGTAGATGTTTGCCACAAGAAGCCCAGCTGATCAGAAATTCTGGTCCCTTCTCACACCTCTAGACTTACCTGCCACAATGTCTCCGGAGACAGGTGCAAATCTCTACCCAGCAAAGCATAAGAAGAACAATAGGAAAATAAATCCAACTCTAAGGAAGAGGACTCATGGGAATTGAGGCCGATTAAGTTAAGATCTTGTTCCATTAGAAATAAGGAGTGCTGTGTTTGTTTGGGATTTGAATGACCTGCCTAATTACATTTTAATTTGTTCCTTCTCCCTTAAACTTGAGGGATATTTGACACCTATAAGGTTTAGGAAAATAAAGCAAAAGTGTAAATGGCACTGCTCTTATTGTCAATAGCAGCCATGAATAAACTTCTTATACCGATCTAGAAAGCCCACTGCAAAACAGGATTTTTGGCTGATTTTATAAACTGATGTATTATTGAAAGCTGCAGTGGATGTGGAAGCAGCTATCTGTTTTATCGAGACCGGTGTCATGTCTCTTCCAGACCTGCATTAATGATTCTTTATTTTCCATGATGCTGGATCATTTAAAAAACAATGGCAAGGTAAAAGCCTACGAGACTCACTCTGCACACATTTTGCAACAGGGACAGGGGGGGAAAAAAAAAGTGGAATTTTCCTTCAAAGAAAAAAGTCTTTACATGGACATTTAAAGAATAAAAAGCCTAAGAAAGGCCCATCTTAAGAGGAAAGTACCCACTGATTCACAGAGGAACTAAAGTTGAAGGGCACCAAACACTCTGTAGCGTATTCTGAGCAAGGTCTGGAGAACTTAAGAGCTAGAGAATTAGAACTCAGCTAAAGGGGACCAGGAGTCCTGTCAGAACAGTGGTGCAAAGTTGGGGGAGAGCATCTTTATGGATGAAGTAAGTTTGGGCACAGAACAGCATGCAACCATTCGCTGGTTTCCTTGCACAGCGCAAATCACTTCTAAAAGGAAGGCGGACTTGTCAAAGGAGTACTTGTTCAACCCTCTAGGACACGCAATACTTGGGAGGCACAAGGCAGAACGGCCACCAGATGGAGATCTGGGAAAGGGGATGAGGCTGACCCCACAGAGAAGTTCTGCAGGTGGTGACAGCTTGAGGTGTATCAGGTGAAGCAGATAGGTCACTCTTCAGAGGTGAGACCTCACAGCACAAAATCTATGCCCACGAAGTCTTGAAGAGGCCAGTGACTGCAAATTACCTGGACATGATTTGAAGCAAATGCAATTCCAGTCCCCTGGATCCAAATCCTGAAAATTGGGGATTATTCACCATCAGGTGATGCAAACCAGCACCGTGACACCTACAGAGTTATACTTCTGATGACAACTGAATTACTTTATTTCATACTTTAACAGTCGGATGTCATCTCCAGGTCTAGCAAATATGCTCCAGAATATAACCAAGCTATTCACAGGCTTTAAAACATTTAGCTGTTTGTAGAGGAAACATTAAAACCAGCTCCTTTTGGAGCTGGTTCCAGAGTGAGATTTGTTTTTTGTCAAAAGCCTTACAGATTCTGATGGCATCCCTTTGATCAGGAACACCAAGTTTCACGTACTCAGGCGTTGCATACTATGGCAGGGCCTCAGGTGTATGAGATACTTTCCATCTGTATGCTGTTCCTGACATTGGGGTGGTGGGGAGAAAACAGCAAAACTGCTTGAAAACACCAAGGGCTCTCTTTCAGTATTAGTTCAGTAGACAGATGCCACTGTAGTGGAGTCAGTGGATCCAGCTCTAGGAACTTCAGTTTCTACTTTCAACTCCACAGTGCCCCTCTATAGCTTGATCTAGTAAAGAACATCATAAAGAAGGCTGGCAGGTGACTCAAACACATTCTAGCAGAGAATCAGAAGTCATTACTACATTGCAGAAGAAGCACTCAACCTAAGAGAAATCCTGTTTCAATAATAGTTCCAAACATACTACATTAAAAAGCCCTACAGACACCTCATGACAGTGTTCCATTTTACAACTCAGAACCTCAAGCAGAAATTCTCATAAACAGATTTATCTTTTAACATACTTCAGTGAGGATGCAAGCAAACTAACAGCACAATTTGATAGAAATAATAAGGATAGTTCCCAAGCTACTCAAATGCACTGGTTCCTAAAACCTACTGGCTTAATTCATCTCATCTTGCATGCAGTTCATGCCTCCTGCTTTCTTATCTATCCTTTAGCTACTGCTCTAAAGTGAAAAACTGATCCTAATGTGACACTCATTTCAGTGTCACAGAGCAGAAACACACAAGAAAAACTAATACTGAACAGTACAAAGCTCGTTACCTCTGTTCCAGCCCCAGAATAGGTTTGTATACCTTAATGTCCATAGGCTGACCCCTCCAGCACCACAGACTAATCAACTGAATGACAGAAGTGCCACTTCTGACAAATTTTGCACAATGAAAGCAAGGTTACTTCTAGTTGCACATTCCAGTCAACAGGTGACATCGTACATTGTGGCTGGATTCCAGACAAGATGGTTATGAAGTTACAATTACATAGTATTTGATTTGAGGGACAAGAGATTTGCAAGAAACATTCGTTTTGCCTTAAATAGCACTTCTCTTTATTTTCAGCTTTTGTTTTGACAAAAAGTGCCTCTAGTCTGCCCTAAAATTCATCTAACAACAACAAAAAAAGTGTAGCTACTATGTGTAAGTAGCACAACAGCTTTAAACCTTTGGGGATCATTGCAGCATTATATATGGATATTCCAGTGTGTAATTGCAACTGTGTTAAAATATTTAAACACAGAGCCATAAACAGGAAGGAACAGGTTTTCAAAAACTGTCTTTCTTACAGTGATGTTCTGCAAAAGTGTCAGTCCATTTTTAGTAAGAAGATTAGCTTAAGTATCCACAAATTGCAATATAAATCAAGCTAACTAGCAGAAGTTGCCAAAATACACTTCCATATCATACAGCCCGCCTTTCTTGCATTTATTCAAGGTCAGCAGAGTTGTAATGAGTTGGCTGGCAAAGGTTCAGCTAACTTATCTGAAAAGGAGTTTTGGCCTTTTTCCTTGAAAGTTTTCACTGAGAAAACCTCTTGCTTTTTTGATCACAAATTAGGCATAGAAAATGTGAAGCAAATGCATATCAATTTAGTAACATGTGCTTGAGCTGGTAGTGAGGAGAAGCATGCAACCCATATGCAAAGACAAAATGCTCCTTCAACAGCAGAGTTGTAGGTGGCAGTCTGAGAAGGAAAGGCTGAGAATTTCATCTGTGATCTAAAGTACAAGGAACCAAAGCAGAACATCAGATTAGAATTCTAAGTCAGAAGGGAAAAGCTAACTGCAAGTCTCTTATTCTCCAGAGGCACATCTGTCTACATTAGAAAAAGATTATTTGGTTGCTTAACCACAGATACTGATGCGGACAAGCTTACCTTATCCAGCAACACATTCTGCCACAAACGGAAGATACTGAGGTAGCTTCTGTCTCTTGCACTGAATGACGTGAAGAAAAACTGCAGAAAAAAACAAGGTAAAAAAATAAGCTCACATGTAGCTATTTTCAAGAGTCCCAGAATGCTTCCTTGTATCTTGACTATCCCAAGGTTATCAGTAACAGCATGGCTCCTTTCACATTCAACAAACCTGGGGTCATATTCCTCATGTTCCACACTTGGTACCACTTTCAGCGAGTATGTTCCCCAATGTCCACGCAGTACATAAAGACACTTGCTGTTCTGGCCATATGACTACCCTTAGCATAAAGGAAAAGCTCCTCCTCAACTTGTTACACACTTAAATTTTTCCCCCACTTGCAAATAGGAGGTTGAAAAAAATCAGAAATGCATATGCCTGTTTCTTACAGGCTACAGCTATTTCCATTCTCCTGACACATATGCCTTCTACTAACATTGTCACACAAGATGATGTGAAATTAAAATAATTAAAACAGGAGATCAAATTATATGCATCATTTGCAGTATTAAAATCTTTCCCATTGGAAAGCTGGGGGTTCTTTAGCAAAGAGATCTATCTTCCTTGTCGATGAAAGTTAATACTGGATAAATTGAGAGGGAACAACCAAATATGAGGAATCACAGTTCCTTCACAAAGAACAGCTCCAGGCTCACTGTGGAAAGCTATTTTCTGTTCTTTGCCAAGAATTATTATTTTCAAGGCATTTATAGAAGAACTAATCACAAAGTGTGTTGCACATAAGAAGACTCTGCATCATGCTTTTCAGTTTTTCAAATACACACTCAAAAACTTCATTCCCCAGCACATATTCTGGGGTAAATTTCTCCATGACTCGACATCCATGACAACACAATCCTTTTGTTGTCTGTAGTTTCCTTCCAAGAGCAGTTGAAATCCAGGGACTTTGATATTTTTCCAGTATGAAGAATACACATTCTGAATTCATGCCTGGAATTTTAGTTTTCAAATAGATTTCCTTTGAATAGGTGAGACAAACTCTTACTTTCTGGTTACTGTATCAACACCACTAAGGGATTCTGCAATCAAACTGGAGTTGAATTATCAAGCCAATATGCACACACACAAAGTCTGCCTTCTAATCCCAATCACGTTTAAACATTTGACAGGGAAGTTACTTATGCAAGTATAGGCTAGAACAAGTGCTGCGTTCTGGACTCTATCATTTAGCAAGAACATATTTAAAAACAGATTTTCACCTTCTCTCCTTTTGTTGCTATTTGTATGGCATTTGGAATGAGACGAGCAGTCTTCTCCTTTGTCATGAAAGTGATATCCTTCAAAGCAATAGAAATCTAAGCAGAAACACATTTAATAAGACATATTAAAAATAACTTATGACTAAAAAGTTAGAAGTTACAGAACATGCAAGAGGAACTCAAACTAACCCCAAACCCTGGGATGCAATTCAGATGACATCACAAAGGCCATTACTGTCTCCACTTGCTGCTTTAACAGCAAGCGTTTCAAAGCAGAAGCTGAGGTGACTTAAGAGTCATCTCTTCTTCTTTCACATTAGGACTAGGGAGGCAAGTGGTTCTTTCTTCTTTTCTTCCACTCCTCCAGCCACACACCACAATCCCAACCAAATACAAATCACAGATCTGAAAGTCAACCCCAATCAGAATGCTACACATAAAGCAGGACATAGATGAGAGAGATCAGATAACAGGCTGCGTTATCTTACAGAAGTTTACAATATAGTCCATTCTCAGAGTTTTATTTGCTGTCTAGTTACTGCAAGAAATTCTTCTTGCCTAGGCATGTTTGACTTGTATATTAGTAGTTGAAATGTTTCTGTTTTGAAGAACATGGTCTGACTGGCTGCCATTTCCTTCCAGCCTACCTCCTCTTCTCTTGAATATAAGGCTGTGCTGCCATTCAGCTTAGAGAAAGGAGGAACATACAGCTCTATCTTGTTTTTTCCTCAGTGAGCAGAAGGTTCTCCACTTACTCCCTCTCCCTTAACATCAACACAGCCTGCTAATGAGGTCTCCAACTTGGCTCTACCATTGTAGCTGATGAGCTCAGATTGCCTAAAGGTACTGCTGAATACATCACTCTGCTAGACAGGCAGAAACAGGTTACCAGGATGTATGCTGGTTTGGCTAAAAAAACCACCCCAGTCTTTGAACAGTTTATATATTCAAGCACATAATTTCAAATATGTTAGATGTGAAATTTATTTAAAAATAAAACAAGAAATATTCAATCATCAAATCCATCTGACGAAAGTAAGCTTGGTTTTCAGTTAAGTATTTCTACAGTCCCTTGCTGTCTTAAATACACAAGCTAGGTGTTGTTTGTCCTGTGTATTTCAGAGTACTTAAGTCTAAGAGACTAACTCAAGGTATGAGCAGTCTCACAGCTCACAGAACATTTTGACATGTCCATCCCCTGTTAGCTAGGTTGTCTTCCCTTTCTCATTCACTGCCTCATGCAAGTTCTACAGCAGGTGCAACAACTGTTTGAATGAAAAAAATTAAGTCATTAACCTAATCTGACAGAAATAAAGGGCCAACAGATCACGAATATCTACCTTTGTCCATACTGCTCAAAAGGCACAGACCACAATATGAGAACTCGCAGAAGTCATTTATCAATTCCCTTCTGCTGTTCTTAGATGCTGATATTTGCACGTGAGGCTAAGTCAAGTAAGGTTCAACGCTGGAGAGTTCTTGAATAGGGCAACACCACAGACCATGTCGTGCCCCAGGTCTTACAGTAGCAGATTATGTGTGACATTCCTTTATAGGACAACTGCATGGTAAAGAAAGGCAAATTGTCATCTAGGAATGTAAAAAGCCAGCTTTAGCATAATTCCTAAACTTCCTATGCTGAATGACTGACTGAGCAGGCTTACTTCAGCATTCAGATGCCTCCATTGCTATTCTTATTTTACAGAGAACGGATCTGCACGTCCACTCAGGGATGCAGGCTCTTTCTTCACAGCCCAAAGTTACTAGTATGAGATTGACAGGGTAAGATTTGAGAGACTCTAATCCTATATCCTGATAGGATAGGACAAAGAAAAGGTGGGATTCAAGTGAGCTTAGAGATCTTACTGTGGTCTCCCATCGGAAAATGTTGCTGTGGAAACAGAGCCAGTTTTCAGAGAGATACAAGCGTCCTTGCAGCAGGATATCCTTCTGGAGTGCACAGGCGTAATCTGGGTACAGAGAGCAAGAGCAAGTTACTCACCCATTGACTGCTGCACAGCTGACCCCAACCTGTTAACTAAAATGAGATGGGCTATTACAACACAATAAAAAGCCATTTCTTTCACTCTTAGGAAGACTAGGAAGGGAGACTTGTACTGGCTTGCATCCAGACCATTGTTCTGGGAACAGCCCAAAGCCAGAGCTGACGGTACATCCGTGTGAGGACAGCACTCCATGTATCAACCCCTGTGCATTATCTTAGGTTTTCAAAGAAGAAGTGTCAGGCAAGACCAGGAGTACATGGGAGAAGCATTCATTAGTCAAACTTCAAAGCACCTAAACAACAGAATACACAAACATTTTATAGTACAACAGATTATACTGTCAACTCCTACGTAACGGTAGCTCATATGCTGTAGTAAGATAATTGTTTTCCACTAAACACATCCTATCACTAAAACTATCTGCAGAGCGAGACACTAACAGGCAGCTTGAAGTTATCCAGTTCTTCAGGCAGGGGATATTTCCAGAAGTTGACTGTCATTTTTATGATACTGTCTCTGACCGAAACATCCCTATTGAGAAACAGATGTCATCTACAAGGCAATTACCCATCATCAGATACCTGCTAATTAAGAACAAGAGCAGAGGATTCGGTTGCACTTTTTAAAAATCTCAGAGAGCTTTCCCAATTTCAGAGCCTGAAGATTCAAACAAAAGGAACTTTCACAAGCACTGCTGCTAGATAATTAAGACAGAGCTCTTTTGGAAGTTCCAACCTAAAGAAGGCTACCTAATGTATAGAAAATACATAGAACATATGTATTGATGCAATATATTAGTGATTTTACCCTTACAGGTATTGCTTTTTACAAAATTGCTTTGTATCTGGTATTGTCTGAGCCTGAATTTTGATTTTGTGTACTACGAGAAGATAATACAGTTCTTGTTCATATATCAAGGAGTTCAGAAATCCCCAACATCCCAACTTCAAGCTACATCTGCATTTACAGAAGCTTTTATTATGATTTTTAAAATTCTCTAGCATCTTTCCCCTCAAATAATCGAGTGGAAATAAAGTTTCTTGTAACAAGAATGAGGCATGTACACAAGCCCTCGGAGACAAAACTACACACAGAACTACATAAACTTAAATCTAAACAAACAAGTTGTAAATGCATGTTTAAAGAACAGCCAGATACCAAAATGCTGAGAGAGGAAGGCAACAGGAGTTTGAGGTTAAGGACTTGAGGAAAGCATTAGTAAGAAGTCTGCATCTGACTTCTGTATTTTTAAGAGAGGGATTCAGACCTCTAAAGGTCATCACAGAGGCAAGTGATGAGCAACCCCACTCTGACCCACCCACACAAAAGCAAATATCAAAACAAAAGGAAGATATTAGCATTTCTCCTTCTAAGTTTTCAAAACCAGTAACTTAATATGTTGCTTGAAAACAACATTTTGAGGCAAATTATAGTGGCACTCCTTTAAGCTCCCATTTAGACAGTAGAAGTAATCCCTTTCATTTTAAGAAAATACTATTTCATATAATCTTTACATGCAGTGCTCATTACTGTGGAATAATTGCTTCTTTTTAACAACTAATTTAAGAACAGAAGCAGTAACAATTCTTTTTAATGAACAGCAGCAAGCAATGGCTTCTTGGAGCACTGTAAAGCCTGCACCAAGTTTCTCTGCACCAAGCAAAGAAAGAGCTCCTTGCTTGGAGGATGAAAAAAGTCCTTTAAAGGAAGCACTGCTTTTTGTGGGGTAAAAAAATATTATATAAAAGTAGTGGCTTTGCTCCTGATGGAACAGGTTGAAATTAACCCATTATTACTACATCTTTCTCTAAATCCTAGGCAGTCTCTTCTCTGAAACTGTGCTTCAGAGTTTCCTCCATGGCTTTCTGTATCAATCAAGTATAAGGAGAAACATCAAAACAGTGCTTTGAAGCAATATTCTTTCCTTCTGTTTTACTTCCCTAATGAAGTATTTTAAAAATGCAGGAGGCATTTCAGAGGATAACTGCCTCCTGAGGCTGGAAAGACACAGGGATTTAACTGCTTCAGAGCTGCTGCTTGCACACTGCAAGCATACACTAACAGCCTCTCAATATTCACTTCCTTAAAAGTTGCATAAAATGAGAGATGAACTTTAAACAGTCACAATGCCACTTTTGTATGAAAACATACAGTGTGTTTGTTACACAAATACAGCACAGGCAGGTGATAAAGGAGGGAATAAGGCGCACTGTAGGCAAAGGAGGTAGGGCTACGTGCTTGCCTTCTTTGGATTCTGCAGCGGAGTGAAACCATGTTGCAGCTCAAAAGGAACATTTCAGTGTTGAGAAAAGTTATGCATCATAGTTTGATATTCTCTGACACCTGCTTCTTTCCTCTCCCATTCATCTGAAAAATAGTCTTTTAAATTACAACCACCCACCGTGTCATTCAGTGCCAGGAGTCACATTAATCAAGGTGCCTCGGGCAAGAGTGTTAGCTCCAAGGAGCAGGGGGAAAGTTTTTGCTAAGGATGATCTACCTAGTGAACAGGGTCTCAGAAACAACATCCTTTTTTTTTTTTTTTTTCCCCAAAGCAGGCAGTAGAGGAGAGGAGTGTGGACCTGGCTTCCCTCGAAAGTATCTGATGCTAGTTCAGAGACGGGAGAATAGGAAGTTATCAGCTGTAGTTAGAATTTGCCATAGGAACCCAAAATGCTTTGACGTGACTGCAAGTTGAAGTCATCAGCCAGAAGACAAGGACTTTTGCTGTGATTGCTTCTTACCTACTATGAGTCTCTCCGAGTCTGGCAGATGAGAAAACTGTCTCTTGAATTCCTCACTCCTATATTTGTAAGTGGAACTTGAGAGCTGCAACAAAGAACAGTAAAAGGTTATGCAAACAGATTTATTTTCAGCCATCAACTGTCTTTGTACGGGATGTGTAATTTTATCTGGAAGAACAAATGAACCTCAGAAGAGCAATAAAGAATAGGTGGTATCTAAATGTGATCATCCCTGTAATTTTATGCTTACTTATGTAAGGGTATTTTATTTGGCATGGGCCAAACTATCCCCTCTATCAGGCCAGATGCCAGTCACAAGGCATTACAGCGCTATGATGGCAACCTGCTCCACCCATAAGGAGATGAGAGCCCTTCTGGGACTAAACGTACCAGCTCAGACTAAGCAAAGAGGCAGCAAGGCCACAACACTGAGGTGACAGAGAAAATCAAGCCCTCATGGAGGCCAATAGCTAGACACAACCTAGAACATCAATGTCTACTTGTAGTACCACTTCAGGAATACTGCAATACACTGGATTTTTCACCAGTCACTATAACTAGACCTGTAGGAATAAAGGTGATAAGTTTCCTCCAGTAAGCACAAACAGCAGCATCACCATCACTTCTTGATTTTCTGTGATGTTCTACAGTTCACCCCATATTTAAAGAGATTGCTGTCTGTCTATGATTCTCTTAAGGTTCAAATTGGGCAATTGTGAACTCACAGCAAAGAGGACTACCTTGATGGACTTTAACTCCTCATTCTTATAAACAAATGTTCCTGCTCCCATTCAAACGAAGAGCTTCAGCACATTTTTCAGAAAATCTGCTGCTGTAAGAGCTCTGCTTTTTGTTTTGCAGGTATAAGAGGACCATATTTTTTTTCTTAACAGATAATGGACACTTATTTTAGAGGCAGTCTTAACTAAATGCTGTATAAGGCCATGACTCAGCTGGACTAAAGCTATTACAGGAAGAAATCACTTTAAAGTGTTCCTAGAACCAGGTATAAATATACTACAAAAGCCTCTTTCACACTTTTTTTTTTAACCTTTGTAAAGATCTTAAGCACATGGATGCTATTCTCTTCTTGAGCACCTGTATTACTCCAGAACTTGACATTCACCATTAAACCCATCTCCACCATAAGATTAGTTGCTATTTATATTTAGGGCAGGGGAAGAAAGAAGAAAGGAGGCAAAGAACCACTTTTGACGGTATGACCTTGCAGCATGCTTACTAATAAAACACCTACTTTTGACATACTCCTGCAGCATGTTAGTCAGCCACTACCCTTTCACTGCGTTTGTGCTTGTCAAAAAAATCCCAGGACCACGACAGACTTATCTTCAGCTTGAGGGTCTTTTAATAAGCTAGAGCCCCCACGTCCTCAGAACTCCCACCTTTTGCTCTTTTTCACTGAGGACATTCCTGGTTCTTGCAGTTCAAAAGTTCCCTGAACACCACCCTACACTCACATCCTATGATGGTCTGGCACCTACCTATACTTGAGAATTGAGCTCTTAGGTCACAAGAACACAAGTGCAACCTCAAAGTCAAGTGTTTCAGTGCCTGTAACATGGGAGAGAGCAAAGCTGCTCTGACACAGATCAGCTCTTAAAAAAATAAGTCAATGTTACCTTCTATTACCAATGAATAAAACAAAGTCTTTATGTTTGACCTCTGTTTGAGTACATATTTGCTGTTCACTGATATTCTGAGCATTGTAATGCAAAAAGGCAGCAAGGGATGGAGACAGAAAATACATCCACCCCTCCCCTTCTGAGAAAAGTAAACACGAAAGGTTTGAGTGCAGCTAAAGGGCAACATGTTAGACATGTCTCCTCTACACTGTAATGCTTCCAGTTATATTTCAGTTATTTCTGAGATTATAAAAATAACATTCTTGGAGAGCATGTAATCTATTGAAAGAGGTGGGCTATGGTTTCTTGGCTTGCAACATCCAGCCCTGAAACGCACACTTTTAATTGATCATCCAAAACAGGCATCCAGTGTCTGCACTGCTTTGAAGAAACCGAGTTCTTTGCAACTACTCTGGAAAGAGATGTGGGGAAAAGATGAAAGATTAACTCACATCTGTAAAGTTTCCACCTGTAATCCCAGAGTCCCTATGGTTTGCACGCAGTCCTACCTCAGCTGACTGAAGTCTGGACTTGTGTTGCCAATGCCAGCACGCAGGGGATAAAAGAATTGGTCTGCCATGAGAGGAAACAGAAAGCTCACAATTTGTGAAATCATGATTTAGGAAGCAATGCTTTAAAGGAGAAATGTAGTTTCTCAGAGAAACATGCTGTGTACAAGAGATAAGAGCTACAGTGAAGTTCAGCATTTTTGTGGTTACAAGACAAAAGGAATCAAAGAAAATAGGAGTATCACGGTATCACAGGCACATTCATATTAGTGCCTGAATCAGCCAATTCAACAGCTCTGAGAATCTAGACTCAGGATACTGAGTTTTACTTAGAAATGCAATTTTTCTAGAGCATAAAACCTGCTATAGCTCGTCTTAGAAACCCTTGCTGGCATTTAGAAGTGTTGTCAGGAGTGACACACGTTAAGAAATTCTCATTAATTGTAGATTTCTACGGAGCTCTTAGGACACTTATGCAGAGTCTGCTCTGAATCCTTATCTAATCAGCAGAAAAAATGTGAGCACATTACTTTTGAACCTTATCTTTTCCCTACTTTGCATGAAAACTAGCTCACTTAAACCCGTACTTTTTACCTACTTAGTATGTGGCTGGATGATTAAGGAGAGATCCCTCAACAGACCTGGGAAACAAGAAGGGCAATTTTAACACTATTGGCAATTTCAACTTCTTTAAAGCGAAGAAAATAAGACATTTTTATGAATACAGCATCTCTCCTAATCACTACTGTAAATGTCCAACATGTGGCAGCATTTGAAGGAGGTTGCCACCTCTGGGTTACAAAATCTAGCACCAAATATTAAAAGACAAAAGGCATAAATCAGGGTGTAGTATGGCACTTACAAGATGAAAACAGCGACTCGTTTTTAATACATACACATTTCTAAGTTTAATTATAAGTCATCAGGCAAACACTTTGCCTGAGGATAATCTTAGGCATTTATGGTTATGCTATATTTAATCACCAAGGAAATTATTAAGTGCAGCCAACAACTTATTAGCATTTTTCATCTGAAGCCACAAAATATACCAGAAACCTGTAAAATTGCATAAACAGAAAACCATTTTCAGTACCAACCAGAAAGTTTTACAGAAGACAGTTATGTAAGAACCAGATATTGGAGACACATAACAAGTGATTCTCATACCTTGTTTAGAAATGGACCAGTTCAACTATATAAAGTCATGTTCCAGAAAAATTATGTAAACTTAAATAGGACTAAGCTGAGTTATTTATAGGCTAGAAGCCTGTTAAAAAACCAGCTTCCCTTCACATTTACATCTTCAAAGTGTAGCCACTGCAAACCATTTGAGCCATTTAGCAAACCGCAGAGGAAAATTAAGCAACACCTTTTCCCAGGCGTACAGCAAAAATCCTAATCATTAGGAAATTATTTGATTGCAGGTATCACTAAGCATGCAAATAAACAATCAACTGCAGCAGAACGGTGTGCACATTTTTTAACAATCACTAATGACAGCAATAATTTTGCATTTGTTTTGTTAGTGTTTTCCTCTTTGTTTTGAGACACCACAAAACCCAGGTTAGCTGACAATTTGCATTCTATAGTTGTGACATGCAGCTATGAATACAACAGCTGAGATCACAGGTGATGTGACCGCACCAGTAGGGTAACAACCCTGATGTCACCTCATTTCAAGAGAGGTCTCCCACCGAGCTTCAGTCTTGGTATCAGTTACCACCACGGGCTTGGAGTCCCAAAATCAAACAAGCCTATAAGCAAGCTGCCCAAACTACCATTGCTTTTATGCTCAAAAGCCTCACTTAACCATCAAAATATGGCCCATGGAACACATAGCTTTGCTCCTCTGTCTAACAGCATGTAAATCCAGGCCACTAACTCTAAATCCCACTTACAGATCACCTGACTATTCCCCAAAGACCTGTATTTTCCTATAAAGTTTCTAGACATGGTCAAAAACAAATTTGGAGGTATTATTAAGGTTAGGATAAAAGTACATTTTAACCTTACATTAGCGTATTAAAACAAACATTAAGTATTCTGGCAAAAGATGTTTCATTTCTACTGAATGCCTTTTCAGGCATCTACTGAAATGTGATTTCTTCCCTATTCAGATTCATATAAAATCCTTCTTAGCATCAGGAGAAAGAAAAAGAAAACAGCCTCCAGAAGAACAACTCTCAGTCAGAGAGAAGTTTGGATTTTATACAAGACTCCTCTATAATGCAAATATTCTTCAAACTTATCTGATATGGTAGGGAAAAATATCGACCCAAAACCTACCAAAAAAATCACCTAAACAAAACATACCACTATCCCACTTTCAGTCAGATTAAAGCCCCACTAGGGTAGATGAGAACCAAGTTAACAGCCCTGAACAAAACCCTCATTTAACAGTGTAAGGCAGACAAACTTAATGCTTCACATACTCCAAAACAGATTCAGGCAGACTCCCTTATTAATTCACACAGGAACAATTCCCATGGCACACTGAAATGGTGGTCTCTCACCTGTAAAAGGTGCTAAGTCTGACAAGCCTTTCCATCACAGAAATGTTGATCCCACTGCAGCCATTTCTTCAGTCCACAAAAGTTCATTAATCATCCAATCTAATCTATGACACACAAGCCACAGCTCTTCTGCTTTAAAATCAGAGCTGCAGTGACCAAATTTTCCTTTGGCAAAGAGTAAGATATATATTTTACCTTTTTAAATTAAAAGTCACTCTGGATGGAAAAATCCATCCCCGCTATGGATAGTTCTTCTACTAGTCTAGTGTGTTAACTTTATCTTCACTTTGTGAATTATTTGTGGATTGTAAGCAAGTTACTCCACATCTCCTTCTGAGGTAGGGATTAAGCTTCTCAAGTCTACTAGCAAAAAGATACTTTTTTTCCAGACTTATTCTTGTGGCTTTTCTGAATCCTCTCACTTTCAGTGTCCTTGAAAGCTGAATAGATACAGCATTGCAGGAGTTACCACAAACAGATAAATCTGAATCACAGATTGCTTTATAGGCACAGAATCACAGTGGAAGCTCACATCCACGTGACTACCAGCCTGCCTTGTCTTTTTGCAGTTACGGGGCACGGTTTCCCATTTCTGCTGACAACAAGCTCTAGGCTGTATGTTGGAAGTGTCAGACTTGTTCTGTTTACCTTGGCACACGTAAACAGTCCAGATCCACTCTGTTACAGTGATCTATTTTCACTCACCACTTCTTGACAACATCACAGAAAAAATTTTGTTTAGGAACAATTTTCAATCATTGAATACTCAAAAGCTTTGCTAGCACTTCTGCTCTTTTCTCTCTTGAAGGACAGAAACATTTAACTTACACAGGGAAAGAACCACTCACAGGACCTGAAGAGCAGCATGACATTACTTAAGGTGACTTACTGCGCTGTGTACAGAATACTGTGCACTTTGGTTCACTTTTGTTGGTTTAGGTGTTTGGGTTTTTTTTGAGGGGGGGAGGGAGTGTTGCATGTGTTTGGGAGTTTTTGTTGGTTTTTTTTTAATAAGGAGATATTTGATCACATCTGCTTATCCACACAGTTGTATTTAATTCATAGGTCATGAGAGGCATGTCAACCAATTAAAAAAAAAAAAAAAAAGAAACCAAGCAACTGTTGCCAGGCTTTGCTCAGCCATTGTATTCCTTAGGAGCCTGCTTTCCAAAAGTTCCCATGCTCTCAAGGAAATGTGAACAAGCTCACAGTCACAGTGGGAGGGGGAAATGTTTAGGGAGCTACACCTATTTTCCTTACATTCATTATAGGCTTTTTTCCCTTCACTCTTACCTGTGGAGAGGGGAGTCTCACAAGCACAGGGCCACTGGCAGGCACAGGGCTGTGCACGGTCTTTATGTCCCCACTGCTGTGGCCCAGCCCCCCTCTTCTTTGTAGGGGCTGAAGGAGAAAAACTCTAACATTTCTTAGTGACTGAGCAGAAAACAAACAACAGCATTGTCCTTCAGTGGCATCCAGTAGAACTTTGGTGACAGTATGTCTTTCTTCTGATGGAAATACAGTATGTATAATTTAAAGAACGGGATATTAAAATACAGGTCATTGGCAAATACTCCAGCTACTGTATCTTCTAGGGATGGTTTGGGGGGGATGGGGAGGGGGGGAAGGTTGGGGTGGATAGGGGAGTGAGGGGTGGTGGTTGTGGTTTTCTAACCCTACAAGATCCCATAAACAAGGCTAAAGAGAGAGTTCCTAGTTCTCCCAAAATGAGTGTTACTATTAACTAGTTCTCACATACGTACAGGCAGGCATACTAAAAGTGTTAGACAGACTATGATTTACCACTAACACCGGGAGCTTCCAAAAATCCTCGTAGAAAGAAACTCCTCAGAACACTTCATTATGGAGAGCTGCTGAAATATTGGACGCCCACTTAGAAAACATTTGACACCCAGTGTCATGAAAGTGACTGAATGAGGTGCTTCTGAAAGGGAGACTGCTTCTATTTGTTTTAAAGACTGGGTGTAGTACATCCAAGCACTGTGTCCCACAGGAGTAGCCAAGCTCTCACCAAGTGAGATGGACATCAGTCTCACCAAGCCATCCTTGACCTGGCACGTGGCACAAGCCTGTTGTCCTGAAAAGCAGTTCTGGTCAGCTACTGACCAGGGAGACCTGATCACAAGCGTTTCCCCACGTGTAACATGAACTTGGCTGAATTGGAATACTGCTCACAGAAGGCCTGGTCATTTTCCACACCTCACCAGTCACGGTGTCCTTCCAAAAGCAGGAAGGAAGGTCTCATCCCTGAGCTTTACCTATATAAGTACAGATATCAAAACATGGTGGAGCATGGCTTGAAAAACAGCCTAGAAAATCCACAACCAAAGTTGTTACAATTATGATTTTGACAGACAAGAAAATTTAACATCATATGAAATACTACGCTGCTAACATCAGGTTATATAATTATAACAAAGGTAATATTTTTGTGAAGAATTTTAAAATCTGGCATCCTTCCCGAGAAGAAAATTCAAAGACTTGGAGTTGAAAATATAAAGGTATTTCTTTGGAGAACTTTACGTTGCATAACCAGTTAGAGATAACATTTTTAATGTCCCTTGTTAAAAAAAAGGCAAACCAAGGGAAAAAAAACCAAACCAAACCAAACAAAACCAAAACAGTAGAACAGAAACAGACCTGGAAGAATCTTGTAACATAGTATTTCAGTTTAGAACATGTGAGGGACTCTCCCAAGTTTCTCCTTCAAGGTCACACCAGAATTAGCTCATTTTCACAAGCCATTACATTTCACTAAAATAAGGTTCAGCTGAAGGTGCTTGTTTCCAACAAGGGGCTTGGGAAACAAGCTGGTAACTTTCTAATCAATTTTAAGAAAGTGTATTGCCATTAGTAGTACTACATATTTTTTCCTGAAAAACAAGAGTTTGGACCGAGACTATCCCCTGCTTATTCCTAAGCAGTGGTTTTGTAGTATTCAGGGGGTTTTCTTCTGCAAGTAGGTGTTTCAAAGCACTTTAACAGTGAAGCCAATGTACTTTCCTAACAACTCTGGTTTGGAGATAAAAATCTGAAGCTTGACACGTAGAGTGCAGAGCAAAGCATATGCTCCATTTCAGAATAAAACTGACTGAGGCATGAAGCTAATGTAAAGTCAGAAGACACACAGCCCCCTACACACACCTCCTCCTCTAGCTGCCTGCAGCCTCTTCCAAACCATACATATCCCTGGCCAAAGCCTCTGCAGCTCCCCCCCGCTCTCACCCACTTGCTCAGAGCTCCTGGACACCCTCCAGCAGTGCTAGCTAGTGTTCTGCCAGCCTCTGCTTGCATGCCAGCTTGGAAAACAGGCTGAAACACCCCAGCCTTGCAGAACAGGCACACAAATGCTGCAGCAGCTGAGATAAGAAAACTTCTGCAGGGGGTAACATTTAAGAGCTGCCCAGCTCTGATCTAACACCACCATCATCAAAACTGATTTTGGGAAGCAGACTGCAGTAGCATAAATCATTTCAAGTTCACAGAAGTCCCAAAGGGAATAGCAGAGGAAAGTACTATCACCAGGGAAACACCAGCTTGGAAAGAAGCACTTCATGCCCAGCACCCCTCCTCTGTGCATTGCTGAAGGCTACAGTCCATGAACCAGCCTTAAGAGTACATCTGCACCTGGCAACTCAGCGTGGAGACAAAGCTACTCTCACACAAGACTCAGCCACTGTCCACTTTTCTAAGCCAAGCCCTTGCTAAGACACCTTCCCAGTCTGAGCTCCAGCGCAGGGAAGGAGAACATCAGGGCATGCTTCACACACACCCAAATTCCCCAAAATGTGTACATTACCAGCCACCCCTTCACCAACTGCCCTGAGCTCAGCTCTTCGTAGGCATTCTGAGGCAAGGGATCCGGGGCTCTGCATGCTCTGCCTGCTCTGAGAGGGGAACAGCAGGCATGCACCTATTCTGATTGCTTTATGCTGGCTGTCCCTTTCCACCTGTCTGCTGCATTTCCACAACTAACTACGTGGAGTCAGCAGCAAGGAGAGATCCCTCTCCCAGCACAGCCCTGCTGAGGAAGCTGACAGAAGAAACAGGAAAATGCATTTCGAGGCATTTTAATCACTCGGATTTCAATCTGGAAGCCTGAAAGAGGATAACTGAACACAAAGAGGCTGTATTTACAGTCATTTTGCAGCCTAGGCTGCTGGCTAGGATAAGTAGCTGTCTCTGTGCACCTAGCTGGGTGGTGGCTTTGGATGGCCTGCAGTTCCGCTGTCAAGATCAGCTACAGATGTAAATAGCAGGAACTGGTTTCACCAGAAAAACGAGGTAACTCTTCTGCCTTCCCAAAGCAAAGACAGGATACATCATGGGGAATCTCCGTGTGCTGAAAGAGCAGCAAAACATCGGGAAGCATATCCATACAGAAAAATACTCACTGGCAATTTATTTCCATCAGAAAGCCAGTAAGAGGATCCAAAGTGATCTCAGAAAGCCTGGGTACCAGTGTGACTCAGGTCTCAAAAATAGCATTAGCATAGACTGTTTTAAGTGCATTTCCTGTTTTTAAGATAACACCATCTGCAGCTGATTGAACACCTGAGTGTGGACATTTGCAATTAGCAATAAGGCTGATTATTTCAGTTTCAAATATAATTATTTACATAGCTGCCACCAAGCACCTCTGAGTTTGGATAAAACAAACATTTAGATTTTAAATACGAAAGTTAAGCAAAAAGTTCAAGAGATTTGGACACTTCCATTGACAAACATCTTCCTCAGTTCTGAATTAGAAATTAGGGTGCTTTTAGCTTCCAAGAGCCAAGATGTCCCAATCTCAGATTTACTCAGCATCCTCACCAACATCTCCCTAGCTGGCAATAACATCTTTGAAGCTGGTAGTAAAACGATGCCCACAATGCCCCTGAGCAGAGACCATGGCTCATGCTGCCTCCCCAGGACACTAGCATAAGCCGAGTTCACCAGGCTCTTAACTGCCCAGCTCCTTCTCATTTCGAGGAAAACCTGTGGATCTGTACCTACTTTCTTTACTTCATAAATGCAGCATTCAAGCATTCTTTTTGTTCTATTTTAGTAATTTTGTCTACCGCAAGAAGATTTAGCAAAAAGGAAAAAGGTAAATCAAAATACAAAAACAAAGTCCTGTGACACATCAACTTCTAAAACAAACTTAATATAAATAAGCCAAGTGTGTTTGGATGAACTCTGCAGTTACTATTTTAACACTGTACTTGAAGTGAGTTTGTCACCCTCCAGCACAAAGTTACCCTTTAGCTCGTGTCAATTTGTCTGCTCCCCAGACTAATTTTGAGTCCTGTAACTATGTTGTCCAGGTTTCAACAGCCATCAGTGTACAAAGTATTATGATGCAATGGCAATTAAAAGCTCAATCAAGATTATTTCCTTTCGGATAACAAAATACATTCCTTTCTGAACAGCAGTTTCATCTGACTCACATTTGTTTTTATAGCACGCGTGTAAAACAAGTAGCCCATGTTATTGGTTAAGAACATCTGCTTTTTCACCTGATCTGTCACTGCAAGCTGCCCAAGTGATACAAAAAAATTCAAACTGCCTGTGTTTAGACTTATTTGATTCATTTCATAAACAGGGGTAAAACCCAGATGTTTTTGGGGTGAGGAAAAACACCTTATACAATAAAGAAACTACAAGACATAACTTCTCAACTCATCTTCCTTACCTGCAACCAAGTCCCACCAAAATTATCTTCCAAAGTAGCCAAATGCAGAAGCAAAATAATGGCACACCTCAGTTGGACATTTCCCTCCTTACTCTGCCAGTAAAACCTGTCTCTCTCTGTAACTGCATCTCTGATCTGTATTTAGGTTTAGTAACAGTGCCCAAATATGGATCAGAAAACAACATCATGAAGGAAACAATCACCATGGCAGTAATTCCCCTTGGTGCCATTTAGTTTTCAGCAACTCAATAGAAGGATACATAAATACTTTCAACCAGGACTACAGTGAAGACCTGAAGCAGCATATTAAACCACAACACGACATAGTTAATAATGCAGGAGTGACCGTGGCCAATTACATAAACTGCTTTGCTATAAATTACTCTGGTCATCTCATTAAGCCTGCCTGTAGCCCTACTGCACTTGAAATTCCATGGAAAGTGGCACTCACCAAGCAATTGCCCCAAAACTACTTCTCCTGCCTGCTGCTAATAACTTAATACACCACAAAACAATCATATCCTGCACAGTTTTATCTTCCTGTCTTCTTTCCCTCTCCTCATATACGAGTGGCTCATCCATAGCAGACCCGAAAAAGACAGTGCTACACCACTACCTGCTTGCAGAAATACAAGCTGTAAACAAACCACAAAGCAAAAAAAAAAGTTGAAAAAAAATGTTATTCCCATCTCCTAGAGTTGACTTTTAAAACTCTCATTCTGCACCTTAGGGACTTCCCTTTCATTAAAAGGATATCACTATTCCAACTTCATGCAGATTTCCTGAACCATGTTGAATTTCTAATGGTTTTGCTCCCAGTGACTTGGAAAAAAAAAGTCAATCATACAAATCTGAAATGTTTTCTTTCTGACTTATTAAACTTAATCTTCAGGTTCTAGACTAATTTACATGTGTGTAGTAATAATTCATATTATGTAGAACTACCTACTGCTGCAGCTGGCAGAAGCTTATTTCAATAGGGCACCCCTGTCAGTCTTTGTTCAGAACTGGTTGAAACTTGATGTCAGCCAGATCTACCCCAGTGCTCAGTTTGGAGCTGCATCAACAGCAATAAAGACATTCCCAGCACCAAAAAAAGGGAGAAAAACCCCTTTAAGCCTAATCACCCATGTTGAAGGGTCGCTTAGAACTGCAGTTTGTCTTTTCCTACCACGTTAGAACACTGCTGCTGTATAATGAGTGCTATCACAGGGCTGAAAAAAGGCACCTGTTTCTGGAGACTCCAGGTAGGAAAACAAACAACACAGCAGTGCTACAACTACAGCAAAAGCTATTTGTGCTAAAGTTAGGACATTTAAAAGACCCAAAATAAACAAAAATACTCTAGCCAACAAAACCCCAAAATGCAGCAGTAATGTGCTTAAAGGCTTTCATTCTCTTTGTAGACCTACAGCAATTAATTTAATCAATTCTCATCCTCCTTAGCAGACTGCTTCATACCAGCAAATAAAAAGGAGGCTAAAAACCCTCCTCCAATGTCAAGAGAATTGATGTATCTCCTCCACATCCCAAACATTTGGAGGCATAGATAAGAAGCAGCAACATACTGAGTATACAACATAAGAGAGAGCTACTGTCACAAGGCCTTAAATATCAGCCCCCAAAACAATTACCACTTCAACCATCCCAGTAAGCCATTCCAAGAGTGGTGTGAGTCTTCAGAGAAAGGCGGAAGGAGGATTCAAACAACTATAGACACAAGAAATATGTCATTTAACCCTACCAGTCTTGGGCCCTGAAGTACCCCAATTTGTATCTGTGCTTCAATAAGTTATCTTCCAAATTGAGATACATATCTGCATCCCTCCTGTGCAGGCTTGAGTCATACATGCTTACTGTATTCTTGCCATACATATTGTCACACACTCCCAGACTAGTTCTTTCTTGTAGAAACCAAATCCACGTGTGTAAAAATTCAAAATACTTCTCGATCTTGTGCAACCTGATTTGCTCTTCTATTATGAAAAGTAAAAAGCCTTATTTTCACTTTTAACTCTATCAATTATTTGCTTCTATTGTCAGACTCCTCCACACCGACCAACTCTTTAAACTGGCATTACACTCCAATCAATTGCCTTTTTTAAAGCCTCTTTTATCAACTTCTTTCCAACACCTCCTAGACACCTCACATTCCCAAATGCTTAAAGAAGCCTCCCAGATACAAGCAATTTTCTGAGATGCTCACTTGATTTCCACTCTTTCCACCTACCTTTTCATTACAAGGGAAGGACTTACTTTTTTGGGTTTTTTTTCCACAGGCATTCTTCTTATTGTAGACATACATGAACTTTCTTTGACTGTTCATTAATATAAACTAGAGTCCCCAGACACAACAGCCTCACTTTTGATGCAAGGATGCTTTTCATCAGCTTTCTCATTCACCTTTACCTTCTTCACTATGGTAGGAAAATACTTAAGGCTTTCACAGGTTTCTTCGTCCAAGGATATTAAACTGAACCATATTTCAGTACGAAGGGCATAAAAAAGGACAAAAAGGTGAATTCAGAATCCTGAGATAGGGCTTCCAGATATAACTTAATTTCCAATCATCTTTGCCTTTCATAATCTATCTTCAGTTGCCAAAACTGGGACTATTTAATCAAATGGAGATACAAGCTTTACGCTTTCCAGTAGAGAGGGAAAGTCCCGAGATTAAGTTTGTAAGTAATCCTTTTTCTTCCTCTGGTGAGGCTATAGAAGTCCAGCTTTGTCCACCTCCAGGTGGGGGGGGTAAAAACCAAACCAAAAAATATCCCATGACACACCATCAACCTTAAAAACAGCAGTTAGTAACACTATCATTTTAAGAACTGCTTACAGTAACAGAGAAAACTAATTATTTCTCAAAATTTTTCAATAAAGATATCCAAAGGTGCCTTTTTTTTTTAAAGAGATAAGAAAAATTCCACATAGTAGGATACTCTTCTTCCCTCCCTGATAATTTTTCTGCTACCCTTCCTTCTCCCCACTCACCATAGCCAGGAGAGAGATTGTATCCCAGAGGCTGCCAGCCCTAGCTTGCTGCTAATTACACGTGCTCACAACACCTATTGAGCATTCACGATACCTGGCCTGACTTCCAGAGGCATGGCACAACTGCCTACTCCCACTCAATTCATGAAAAATTGAAGTCAAACCAGTCAGGCTCCAGCATCTGCATTTGGTTTCTGTCATCAGCAAAACGAGAGTGCATCATCCTCAGAAGAAATGAGCCCTTGGAGCAAACCTAAGGGGTTGGAAACATGCAGCCTCTCCGAGGAAATAACCCAGGCAACAAAGGTGACCCCTGGCTGCTACCACAGGCCAGTCCTGCTGTGGTAGCAATTCCTCCATTCTCCTGACTTAAGAGTGGGAACGGGCATAACCAGTCCCCACGTGCCACAGGACACTCAGATCGTCTTTGTCAAATGTTAGTGACACACGCTTCACACACTGCAACAGGCTGCCTTCCATGCTATCACCTACACATTTACTGTGACTCAGACTTCAGGGAGCTTTAATGATTTGTTTTTAATAGTCAGCAGCTGATCATCAACTCTGCAAGTTATTGAAACATTCTCTGTCAAGAAGAGCAAGGAGAGATGCCAATGACCTAACAGTTTAAACAGAAGATCTTGAATTTTGCCTCGAATTTGTGACTTTCTGGTTCTCGCTGCTTTCCAGTTCAGTTGCCTTGAGGCTGAGAAAATAATGGCTTCCTATAACCAGGCTGGTAGAGGTTTTTAAAACTAATCAGTGACGGACAGTAAGGCTACAACATTTCCAGCCACAGCATTATCTTACAAGAGGGAAGTATTTACACAATGACTTTGTTTTAACTGCAAGGTCATATTTGCAGAACCAGATAAACACCAATATCAAACAAATACTAAGGTCTTGAAGTCAGACAGAAGATAATAATTGAATCATAGTGGAAAACCTCACACAGCAGCTGCCACTGCACTGAAGAATCCCACTCCTCTGAAGTTACAGGCACACATTACTACAGGAAACAGAGAGTGGCACTGTGAGGATGCTCAATATCCTGCCCCTGTGCAGGCTCAAAGCTCTGTTCAAAGAAACTTCAAGCCTTCAGCACGTCTCAAACCTAAGAGTGCAAAGTCAAAAGCACAGCTACATTCTCCATATAGAATACTTTAATAACTTTATTTTCAATTGCCAGGCCTATCAAGGAAACACTGAGTTGTTAACTGCAGGTCCAACAACCTGACAGTGAGACCTGAACAGGTTTATTCCTCACACAAAATACCACCGTCAGCAGTGGTCGTATACAAACCATCAAGCACGAGTTTACACAATCTAATTTGCCACCCAACAAGAGCATAGCTGGCAGTTACGACGTCTGCACAGCACAACTTCCTATCAGCTCAAGGACAGAGACACAGCTGGGCACCGGCAGGACAGCCATGGACCATCCTCGTCTCTGCAGGGATAGTGAAGGAAACACTGACCACCACAGGTACTCACTCTAGTAACACAAGTCTACAACCTGCTGGGATTTTATTAGGCCTGTCCCACTTCCATTGGCTCCAGACTACTACTGCTCAGTTTAAGAGTACACATGCATTTGGAGGGGGTTTATCCTATGGCCTGAGATGCAAAAACAGATGTCCCGACCATTAGGACATCTACTTGTGAACAGGAGCAATGAAAACATACAAGCTAGATTTATAAATAAGGCGTTGGGAAATCTGATCCCCCCCCACCACTTCTGCTCACAGCTCTGCCACGGCTTCCTTCTGGCCTTTGCTAGTTACTTAATCTTTCACCTGCTAAGCACAATGAACACTGACGACCTCGTCAGGAGAAGGACACAGTAGTCCAGATGATGTTCCTATGAGCTGAAGCACATGGATGTACTGAGGACACCTGATACAGAACCTGAGTCAGATTCCATTCCTCACAGCTCTGGCACTCCAAGTCTCTCACAAGATCAGCTGTTACCCTGCCTGTGGCTCCATGCACACGTGGGCTCCTTCCTATCAAACAACAGGGATTCACCAATCCATCCACCAAACTAGCAGCAAAACACACTCCAAGTCTACACACATACATTCACCTTCGCTCAAGGCATTAAATAAAAATCTACCAAAAGAAAAGTACTGAAATCAGCATTTATTATTACACACCCTGCTTTCAGTCAGGCATTTCCCTGGAAAGGAACAAAATTAAACTCCTCCTTTTCTGCCTTTCTTATTCACAAATCCCATTTTTACAGAAAACACAGGAAGCTTATCTACTCTTGTTGAAAACAAATATGTTTACTTGACAAAAACAGACACTAGAAATGCAATTCAGAACCACCAACCAACAAGAACCAAAATTCAGCCCTTATGCTTAAAAAACATCAGAGCTTCAAAAATGTCTTTCTGTAGGGATAAGAGACATTGGATTGGGTTCATGCCAGGAACTGGGAGACGGGACTGGTCACAGAAGCCAGAAGTTCTGTCACTAACTTGATCTGTGACATCAGATAAACAACTTCACCCCCTCTCAGTCTCACCTTACGCTTTAGTAAGCCGGTAATGATAAAATTACCTGCCTCACTACATGGGTGGAGAACACTTTACTAATTCATGACTACAAAGCAACTTGAGAACTGTGGATATAAAGTTTGTACGTATACACATATATGTAAATTAAAATAGACATGTATTATATTTACAAACTGAAACCAAGTTAGAAGAGAGATAAAACACATTACCCAAAAGCTCCAGTCAGCACTCCAGCTATACTGAGCAGGACCCTGCATTTTCTCTGTGCATGAGCTAAGAGTCTCCTCTGAATCAGCAAGTAGCTGGTTAATAAGACCATGATCCACTTCATGAACTTCCTGTGAACAAAGAAGTAAAGTATGTAATTCAGCAATGGTGGAGAAAGGTGAAATAAGATGGTTAGTCCATTTAACAGCTGTATATTAAATGAAACCTGACATGGTAGTTTCACCGAGGTGAGTGGCATGGAAACACTTCCCACTGACAGTTTTCTCACTGGAGGGATTTTTTTTTCCCCCTCGACTGTACTATACTTAACTTTTTTTAATATTTTTTGTCAAGGTATTTTATTTCCACTGCAGCCCCCCAATTTGCACGTTGAAGCTGCACAGATACTTAGAACTGAAATAACATCAACACGAGACATCGGTGCCTAACATGCAGCACGTCTCAAGAACCTGTGAGACCTTTCAGAACCTGAGAAGGCGTAGCATTTTTACCTGAAGACTGGCATATATTATAATACCGATACATGAAATGGTTGTACTTACTGTTAGTTACACTATAAATTGTATATAAATACAAGCCCAACACTTCAGAGGCAAATAATTTTACTCACATCACTTACTATAAAGATAATAAGCAGCACCGTTTTCTAATTCTGTAGCACTCTCCCTTGTAATCAGTACTCTTCGCTTTGGAGGTCAGTTTTATTTTATGAAGGGAAACTGAGACACAGAAAAGTCACTTGTGCCATCCCACCCAGCAAACGGTACAACACCAGCCCAGGGCCCTAACCAGTAACCCCGCCTGTAGTACCGGAGCCGCCGGGATGAGGCAACGCCGGCTCTCGACTCCAAAC
>VZTA01028658.1:532449-581796 GCA_013398855.1 Mohoua ochrocephala
GGGGCGAGCGGCGCCGCTGCTGCTGAGGAGGGGGAGCCGTCATGGGGGGCGGAGAGCGCGGCGGCGCCTCCGGTTCCCCCCTCGTCCGGCCGCGGCAGCCCCTCTGCGGCTTCCACAAGGGTTAACTGGGAAGCCTGCGCGCCGGTGGAAAGTTTGAGGGCTGTAGTAGGAAAAAACTCCCGGCTGCGGGGGGGCGGCGTTCGCTGCCTCCTGCCCGAGGGAGAGTCCCGCGCCCGCCGCCCTCCGTGAGCGCAGCCGGTTAAACAGCGCCCGGGCAGCAAAACGGCTCCCAAATCCCGAATTCGTGGGATTCGACGGAAAACGCCGCCGAGAGGCCGCTCCGGGGGGACTCCTAGGGGCAGGGAGGGAAAGCTGGCCGCGGGCCGAGCAGAGGATGAGGTGACATAAAGGAAGTCAGTGACGGGTAGTCTCATCCCGGGAAACCCTGGGTCTCGTTTTTGAAGCCGCTGAGCAGCGCCGAGTGGTTTCTGCCCCAAGCTCTGAGCACCCAGAGGGCTCCTCAAATCAGGGGACCCAGCCGGAGCGATGATGGCTCGCACATTTGTGCCCTCAGGTCACCTCACAGAAGAAGAGCCCTGTGAGGTGCAAAGAAATCACATTGCTGGGTAGTCAGCTGGTGGATGATGCAAAGCGATGGATGGATGGATGGCCAAGGGAATGAGGAGTAAAGCAGCCTGTTGTGACAACACTGCTTCCTCCTCTTGTCCCCTTTCTCTCTACGTCTTCCCCAGAAAGTGTGTGGAGGCTCTCCCTGCAGGGACATCTCAGGGCCCTGTGATACCTGCTCAGTGCAGCATTAGCAAAGGTGCCCAAAGTCCCCATGGGTGACACCCCCTCCCAGCTGTTGGCCCAGACAGGACAGCTTTAATGCAAGCAACAAGTCTCCAAAGTTTACAAGAAAGTGTAAAAAAGAACGTGTGTTTTGTTTAATTTTTGTTCCTCGCTTTCTTGATTTGCACCTGAAACTCAAATTTTGAGGGCTTTTTTCAACAACACTCAGGGTACCAGTTTATTTTTCTTTTTGTCCAAAAACTGAATCATACTGGGTTATCCAAGTGGGAGAAGCTTCATGTTCAACTACTGGCTGCCAGCAACACTAACCCCCTTTGTATTCCCTTGTTTAAAAGCTGGCTGACCTGGCACTTTGGCTCAGGCATGACCTACTTAATGGAGGATTCACGAGAGAGCTGCTAGTTCAGGATGACATGAACATAGATAGCATTTGCAGGAACAGCGGTGGTATGTCCATCACAACACACTTGATGGGTTTTTTTGAAGCACACCAGGTACTTGGGTTTAAATCAGACAGTGTTTGGATGGCCTTTGGTTCAGAGCCATCTTTGCATGCTGACTGCTCTGACACGCAGTCACGATCAGTACTCGAAGCCAGTAACTTGGTCCCACATCCTCTGGATCTGCCAGTGCCTTTGACTCTACTGGTTATTCCCTCCTCAAACTCTTCGTTGTTTTTGACTCCTAACTTTTCCCTTTCATGGATACTTTGGCTTCACTCACTAACACTTGGGCAGTACTTCCTTCAGAAGACCCTCACAAACTTCCATCTTTCTTCTGAAGTGCTCTGTTGCTCTGCACTTCGTCCCAGTTCCCTTCCTAAAATGATTTCTGCCTGGTAATCACAGGTCTTCCCACTCTCCCAAGCCATTTCAGAGAAGTAATTGCCTCCCAGTACTTAACCATACTCCCTCTAGCCCATCCTGCTTTCGCTGATTCCACCGCTTTGGGATCAGCCCACCAAAGCTGGAGTGACAAATGGTGACTCCAGGAATGGACCATTCCTCCTGACATTATTCGGTCAGCCAAGTTTTGCAAATCAAGTGTGGGGTCCTTTTTGCTTTCAAATGCAAAGAAAAGCAGCAATACTCATGCCTCTCTCAGCTGCATTGTGCTTTAAGAGGTATGGAACTGAGTCTTTCCTGGATACTCAAGCACAAATCCATTACCTAGAGAGTTTTAAAGATATGCAAGATCATTAGATAAAGTGTGCCATAATCCCTAATCCTGTAGTTGAGGGAAGAGGTGCCAGCCAAATAGTGGCAGTAGCCCCTGCTTGGTACAGGGCTAGCACGGCTGGCCGGGCTGGGTGGTACAGGTGGGGCTTGGAGCTGCTGTAGCTCCTCTCACAGTCGTGCTCAGTGTGGGCCTTGTATAAACACAGACTAATTCAGAGCACATCTGCTGGTTTTGCCCATAGGCCGCCTCTCCAGCAGTTCTCCCCTCTACCCAAGTCACACAGACAAGCTCTACTTAAATATAAATAGAGTTTAAGTAGTCAACTTTTGATGAAAAAGGATTTGTTCTGCACTGAAAAAAACCACTTTGGGGAATAGAGGTTATCTGTAAACACCATGTGCATATAGCCACAAAGATCCTGAGTTCCTGAAACTTCCTCTTGTGGTGCATTAGGGTGATATTGTGGTGCATTAGAGTCTGGCTGTTCAGAAAATTAAACCAATGCTCTTTGTTTTCTCACCATCACTCGGGAGGGGTTCAGCAGAAGAGAGGTCTCCTTTGGAGTATCTGGATATTCTGCACTCAGCCCAAAGTTGTGGTTTATACAAGCCTAAAGTGAAAAACAATGTATTATCTTCCCTCTGCTCTTCGAGCATTTTCGACATATTCTCAGAGAGACATCAGAACAGCCCCCGGGGAAGTCATTGTTGTCTGTTGTCACTTCAAACGTGGCTCTCATCCAGGGAGCAGGCAGAGCACTGTGAGCTCGAAGCTGCGGTAACTTTAGTAAGTGTGACATTCACTGGGCAGAATGTGAGGTCCTGTTGCTATAACACACACATATTTTTTACCCGTACTACCAGAGGGAGAGATGGTGAGGCCATATACTTCAGCAACCATGAGCCAGCACATTGGGGAGCTCTGTAGATCTGCAGTGTCTTCATTCATCTTTTTCTTGGTGATGGGTGAGTATTAAACCACCTTCCTTAATTAGAAAAAATATAGCTCATTCCTGGAGCTTGGCTTTTCTGTAGTGTAACGTTCCACTGAGGGCTTCCTCAGGGTGCAAAGAAATTGTATTTAGTGTTGTGTATTGCATTAAAATACACTTTTCATTTTAGAGACGTTCCCGTTTATCTAATATAAATGTTCAGAAAGAGTGTATTTGCCTGTCTTTTCCCAGATGTGTATCATCATTGCTAGGAGTTTCATTTCTGTTTTGTTTCTCTGATATATTAGCAGCCAGTTATTGTCACAAGGTAGTTATTCATATCCATTTGTGAAAGCCAACCTCGGCCCAGGGCAAAAGCCATGTAAATTAAGAGTAGCAATGTGCAGTCATTGATCACTTAATCATAGATGTCTGGGAGCTGGATACAGCTTGTAAAGCACCCTCATGGCACCAGCATGGTTTGAGTGTGAAGCTGAGCTCTAAAGCCAACAAAACCATCTGAAAGACAGTAATTTCAGCAGGAGAGGATTTTTTGCACGTTGGAAATCAAGCCCTCTTTGTCCTCAACCTCTCCTCCAGCTACTGAGTGTGAGTGAAGGAGAGGAGGCTAAACTGGGAAGGCAGAATTCTGCACTGAGCTCCACACACCGTTTTGGTTCCCCCATCCTGTTGGCGGCTGGCAGATGAAGCTTGCGGGGCTGCTCGGATTTACTCCAGGCCCCAAAGACTTCAGCGAGGCTCCAGGACAGGAAGAGAGTGCAGCTGTATTTTATTCTTTCCTTTTGTCACCCCACCTCCTCTAGCCTGCCCTGTGTATTTCTCACTCACAGGTCTGATACGGCCTTACATGGGAAAGTATCAACCTGCAGATTACGTGAAGGGGAGGCTGAGGGCTCAGTAGGTGCCCTATTAGTACTGCCAAATGTGGAGCGCATTGCCACATTACAGGGAGTCCCAGAGAGCTTTCTCCCCTGTGGCTGAAAACTGGACAGTGAACTAACGACTTCATGTGACAATGACCTATTAGATCATCTCATCGTTTTTCCAGGTCTAGACAAGATCATCCATGCTGTATTTCTCTGTACCCTGTCTAGCTCAAGTGCTTTCACCACAAAGCCTTGCATTCCTCTCCATGGGCTTGAGCCCCACAACCCGCATAACAAGGGACCTACACATCGCTCTGCTAATGAAGCAATTGACTTAAAAAAGAGCTTTGAAGCAGAGTCAGCAAAGCATTTGGCATGGTATGCTCCCAGATGCCAAAATGATAAGGGCATTGTGTAATTGAATACCAGTGAACTAATATGTTCCAGTTTTGCAGCCTTAAAAAAGAAAAAGAAAGAAAAGAAAGGGAGAAAAATAGAGGTAGTGCTGTGACCTTCTCAGCGAAACCTCCAAAGAGAGCTGGGGTGAAACAAGACAGCTTACTCTTCTTCTGTTTTGATTTTCCTAATTACGTTACATGATTTGTGTTGAACCAAAGATGTGGAATAAAACAGATGACGAGGCCAGTTATTTCATGATGGGAGATGTGTATAAAACTTGTGATGAACAGAGGCGACATCAAAGCACATTGTTCCTACTCAGTTACATTCTCTATGTCGCTAAGTGTCTTTGTAAAAATTATACCTTTTGCATCACTAAAAGAAATAAAAATTACAGTTGTGTTACAGGGGTGCATAGGGCAAGGCTGGAATACCTGCAGCAGAGAAGAAATGTTGTGGCCATTCCTTGAAAACAAGGTAGCAGTAGCACACACTAGCTAAAGCAGCAGTTATCCCGTGGAGAAAATGGTTAATAAACTGAGATTTTAAAAGAGCACTCATCATGAAACCGCTCAAATTCATTCTAATAAATAATCAAATAGATCACATCAGAATATTTGATGCACAAAACCTGTAATATGTCAAGCTTTGTCAATTATTTCAATTCTACTTTGTGTTTCATCTAAGTATCTTGTCAAGATACTTCAACTTTTATGACTGCTGCCTCGATACACGTATCTAAATGGACAGGGAAGATCTGGACCTCAGATTTCCCCAAGCAGCTCCAGTGGACTCATTGGTTAAGATTACATATGAACGGCGGGATAATATCTCATCTGGTACCTTTAATAAGAACTACTAATTTTAGGGGACTGGATTCGAAACTATATTTGGGTACCTAATTCTCAGGCATCCAATTCCCACGGATCAGTGTTTCAGTTCTAAGGCCAAAATTTTCACTTGGAGGTAAAAGCACAGAGCACCAAACAGCTCATAAGGTTTTTCACATGCTCTGTTGTTGCCTAGTTTCATGGCCAGTTTATAGTTCCTGTGTTTTTGCATCCAAGAGTTATCTCTTGTCTCATATTTAAACTGTAAGTTCTACACCCCAGCCTTTTGTAAGGTGCCCAGAACAACAGGGCCCTGCTGTCTGACAGAAATCCTCTACTCCCATAAGAGTCATAAATAATAACAACTATAAATACAACTGTGATTTTTGTGTACAAGCATGCCTGGAGGAGCCATTCAAGTAACTCTGAAATTGATCATAAAGTGGTTTGGTTCTCCATTGCCTGGAGACATTTGTCCCTGAGCAGAGAGTGTCTGTTGTCACTGTGATGCTTTACCAGACCCACACAACAGCATTTCACACTCTGTGCACGGCAGTGAGAGGCTCAAGACAATGGGAAGTCACGACCTTCACTCTGGAACGGTCTGCAATCCTTGACAGGACACCAAGTAGCTCGAAGGGAGACTATTTCATTTGAAGAAAATAAAACAACCTTTTCCAAAAATTGGTCTGAACTCTTTCTTGGCAAAAGCTTATTTTTAGGTTTGTTTTCCCCTCTTTTTGAGACAGCAACTATTCCTCTCATTTTCTGTGCCCAGGCTTGTTTCCAGAAATGAGATCCACTCCTGCTACTCTTAGCTCAAGGATATGATACTGTGATTAGCACCTGAGTACAAGAAGGAAGGTTTAAATATCTACTGCAGACATGTTCATGTTTTTCTAACAAAAGTTAGCAGGAAATGGTCCCTTCACAGAGAATAGCTGTCACCCTCAGCTTCAGTACCTGCCCGAGGCTGATGTTCAGTCCCTCAGACTGCTGATAGGATCTGCTACGGGTTCAGTCCCTGGTAATGGAGATTCTTCCCATGATTTCAAGATTTCCTGTCCTGTAACTGAAAGTGCATGCCAGAAGAATCACATTATGTTTCGGGATGCAGGCAGTTGCGTTAGATGCGCACTTATTCACTGTACTTGCCAGAATAGAACTGCCACTGTATAACTGTACATGCATTTTTTGCTTTGCCTCAAAAGCAGTTGAGGCGGGGACATCAGGCCCTGAGACTTTTTGGGGAGGGAAGAAAGAGGTTAGTGTTGCAGGTGGAAATGTGGCTGACTGGACTCTAAATTTCACCCAAAGCCATTAGACAGTGGCATTGATCTTCCTCTTGTATGGCAGCAGAAAGGAGCTGATATTCAGGAAAAGACCTATCTGTACACAAGAACATAATCTAAAGCAGGAACTAGGAATAAAATCCCTGTCATCATAAGAGTGACTGCCCTCAAGTCCTAATTCCAGGAGCCATTCTTTGTGCCAGTTAGAGGTCAGGAGCAGCAGGGACATTGATCATCCTGTCACCCTCAGCCGTCCTCTTCTCTCTCTTCCCTGGTACAGATGTAGGAGTTACTGGTGGAGGTGCAAACAGGGAGAATGCAGCAGCTGTAACTCATGTGACAGCACAGCCTTTGTTGTTGACACCTGAGCCGTGGAACCTTTTGGTGACTCAAACGCCAGCCAAGGAGAAAGCCAAAGAGGGTGAAACCGTGGTCTTGAACTGTCATCTCAACAGTCCGCAGCGTCCCTCCCTGACTGACCTGGTGGTGAAGTGGTACAAAGAAGATGAAAAGGGGCAGATGGACCTGCTGGGAAAGAACGTGACCGTCTTGCCAAATAACTCCAGGGTCTTCATGAGTGGGGACTTGTCCCAAGGGGATGTTTCCCTGATTATCCTCAATGTGACAACCAGTGACCATGGTATTTATTTCTGTGAGGTTACGCTTCCGGATGGGAAGGTGGTGACAGGAGACGGCACAAAGCTCAGGATCAGGAGGGCTCTGGGTAATTCTTGGAGTTATTTACTTTTTTTCTCCTTGTTTTTCCTCCAAAGCTGGTCTGCACACTTGCAGAAACAGGGAAGTTGGCCTGTTTAGCCTCTGGCATTAAGGGCTTGGTGTCATGGAGTGTAATTGCTCTGTAGCACTTCTCATTGTTTTTGTAAGGCCAGCTAAAATTCATTAGCTTGTCTCTGTAAACAATCACAGGTATTATTATAAGGAGGAGCATTTACAACAACAACAAAAAAAGAAGGAATAACGTTATCCATAAAAATAAAGTCACTGCAAAGAATTAAGAGTCAGACAAGTTCCCCTTGTACTCACAGCTCTGGCAGAACCCCCGTGAGTGACAGGTGACAAGGTACCATCTCAGGGAACAGCTCTAGACCTCTTTTTTCTGATGTTATTTCTCTCCAACCCACTAACTTGCATAGTCATTCCTTAACTCTGAATGACATAAGTAATCCCACAGTAATCACGAGGATCATATGTAATATGATCGTTATATAATTTCTGATTAACTTCATTCACATCAAAATGAAAGTAGCATTAAAAGTGCCCCGCAACGTTTTCTTAGCCTCACAGATGCACACTAGGCGTATTAAGCAAAGAAGTAACTTGCTGTGCCTGTATCAGCTGGAAATGTCAAGCTTTCTCTTTTTGTAGGCTAAACAGATTCCAGTCCCAAAAAGTCAGCACATCAGAAGGGTTATTATCTTATTATCTAATTAACAAAAAATACCTCCTTCTGTGTCAAGAGTAAATTATGCAAGTGCCATTTCCCTCTTATTCATTACCAGAGCTTCTATCTCACCAAGATTCACTGAGCCTTTGGCCTTTTGAGCCTGAGTTACTAATTTTTATAAAACTACTCAGTTTAAACTATAACGCTAAGGCAAGAAAACTGAGCCCCTCTGCAAGGGCTCGGTTGTGTGTCTAATGAGGTCTCCTGTTGAGTCTCAGTAGCACAGGTTACTCTGGAAATGTCTGCACTCTGGCCAGCATAATTGCCTTTCTGTGTTCCTGAGATGATGAAATGTGTGCTTTCAGCACTATGCAGCTCTGCCATGCAACAGTCCCAAGAGCAACCAGTCAAGGGAAGGCCTTGAGTGGAGCTCTGTCTGCTCTCTGGTGCTGTCTCCTTTGGAAGCAGACAGGGAGACCAATGGCTTTCTCAAAGTTGTCAGAGTAATTTTTTTCTTTTCAAAAATAAAGTGTACAGACCTGGGTCCCATTAATTCAAGCAGCAGCTTCTTTTGCCATCCCATGGTGTCTAGCTGTTGAGGGAGATTGCTGGGGCCATGGGGCTGTCCTGTGTCTAAAGCCCCAGAGAGCACAGCAGCTTAGGAACGCTGCTTAGGAATTCCTACACAGGAATGAAAAAAATCATTAGCTCTGCAGTGCAAGACACTCTAGAAGGGATTTCATGTCAGACAAGACATCAGCATAATCATAGTAAGCAGCTTCCTCTGCAGCCACTGCAGAAGACATGCTGGCTGCATGCACTTGTCTGGAAAACATCTTATGTTACTCTCTCTGCCTTCCTTTCTTTCTCCCCCAGGCTTGTTTGGCATAGAGGAATCCATTGGAACAATCATCGGGGTTGTGGCAGCTGGTATTGGAGGCATAGTGGTTCTGATCATTGTTTTAACCCCGCAGCTGAGGAAGTGCATCCTCTGCATGAGACAAGAGCCTCACCAAAGGTACCTGTGTTCTAACTGAAAGAGCAATCAGACATTTACTTACCTCTGGTCAGACACAGGGTCTGGTTCAGGAGATAAGCAGTGTGAATGAAACTCTTAACAGAGCTGGTTCTATGTTCCACCACTTTTTCAAATAGTTTTTTGTTTATGTTGGGTAGAGCTTCACCAATGGGCCTAATGAGTTATCTATAAAGAAAATAATAGGATCTTCTTTAATTGCCAAGAGTTTTTCAGTGAGATGCTGCAGCTTCTTTTAACAAAGACCAAGGACTCATTCAGTTCTTTAACATTTATGCTGAAGGATGGTTCTTCCTCCTGCCAGCTTCATGCTTACATCTGTATTCTTGCAATGCTTGTGTACAGAAAGCCTATTGATGGCTTAGGTATGTTGAGGTATGGTTTTTAAAGCCGTATTTAAAGATCTGTCTTCTATTAGAGCAGCTGATAAGGTTGGGAAAACCAGACATTTTCACCACACGTGAGCCAAAGAAATGCCCCAATAAGAGGCTGATGTACCCAAAAGCTTGCCTGCTTTTTTCCTGTTCTGCCAACTGGTCTAATTTGAGGAGACTGACACTGCATTTTGAAACAAGTTTAGTTCCCATTTTGAGCAACCCAAGATGTGGTATGCGTTCCAGACCGAGCTCAGCTGACTTTTCGCGTTCAGTGAGGAGACGTGTGATTTGCACCTCTTCTCCTGGCGCCCAAAAATCTTTCTCGGCCTGATGAAAAAAATCCCCTCCCTGAAGGGCTGGAGGAAGAGGTGCTCCTGCCATTCACTGGAGCGCTGCCGCCACCTGATGGACGGCGTGGCGGGGACGGGGACACGCCGGGAGCTCTGCCTCTCTCACCGGGGAGGATCTTCCAGCCCTTGCCGGGAAGCGCGCTCCCTTCCATATAGGCTGATGCTGCCCACACAGCATCACCCCTCTGCAAACACTCTACATTAAGAGTTTACAACTAATTTTTTTGCCAGAAAGCCTCGGAGGAGTTTATTGTGTTGTCCTGACTCTGTGTCGCTCACTCATTCTCTCTCCTTTCCTTCTCGCTCAGCATAGCTTGAGGTGCAGCATTACAGGAGTTGCTGGGATATGCAAAGCCTGCAGGTGGAACAACTTCTGATGCCCCACAAGTGGAGTTCCAGATTGAATAAAAGCCTTTGCCTCTACACGTTGACTTTGGCATTTTTATTTTTGTTAGCAAGCTTCTTTTTCCTGCAGCTTGAACAGCCACGGTGGCATATTCACCATCCTCCTGCAGCAAGGAGCAAAGCAGCCTTTTGTGAAGAAATTTGTATTATCACCTACCCAAACCCCACGTAGTCTGGCCACATATCTCCGAATTTAGACGCTGATGAGGTACCCTGGGTCTTTCCATGCCATTAGCTCTTATTTTAAAGGTGCAGTTTGAAGTTTGTCAGCTGAGCTTCAGCAGAGGCAGAAGGAGCCCAGCCTACCCAGGTGCTCCCGGTGCCCACGTGGTGCAAGCACCTACCTGAGGAAATCAAAAGCATTGGTTCTGAGAGCAGCTCTTGTGACTTTGGCTTGCTCCAGCCTAAACGTTTGTAACAAAGAGGCAAAGAAGGCCCACTCGTACACAGCTACTCCTGACTGAAAGAATGGGATTTTGGTTTCTCTTGCCAGAAGGAAATGTAGCGTTTGAATATAAGCCTCTAACACCTTTTAAAAAAAGCAGAGATGAAAGATTTGCTTGACACGACTGATGTTCTCCACAGCCACCGTTTGCTGACATGACAGTAATTGATTCCCAGGCGGTCAGTGACATGCTTGTATAGGAGACCATCTTCTGTATGTATCAGAGAGCAGCATATCAGCTCTGAAGCCTGTGCAGCAGTGAGGAGGATATTCTTTTGCAAAGTGTGGATGTGCCTGCTGGTAAGAAGAAGTCAGAAACCCTTGCTGACCTTGCAGCTGCAATAGCCCAGTGTAACTCTGCTTGCCCTTGAACACAGCTCAGAAGTGTCCCCCGTGCTGTGAGGCAGGAGCATGAGGGATAAGACAACTGGGCTCTGAGCAACCTGGTCTGGTTAAAGGTGTCCCTGCTCATTGCACAGGGATTGGAACTAAATGTTCTTTAAAGGCTCCTTCCAACCCAAACTACTTTATGATTCTATGACCAAAAAACCAAAATAGCCATTTGGTGAGAGGAAATGTGTTCCCACTGCACCACAGACCAAACCCTCTGTTTCTGCAAAGGCCGTGATCAGAGCAGGATCTTGCTCTTGCTTCAGCATATATGTTACCCTGTCACAGAATCACAGCTGGGTAGGTCGGAAGGGGCCACAGTGGGTCATCTGGCCCAACCTCCCTGCTCAAGCAGGGCCATCCCAGAGCACATGGCACAGGACTGTGTCCAGACAGGTCTGGGACACCACAACCTCTCTGGGCAACCCATTCCAGTGCATGGTCACCTATACAGTAAAGAAGTTCTTCCTTCTTCCTACAGTAAAGAAGTTCAGGTGGAACTTCCTGTGCATCAGTTTCTGCCCCATTGCCTCATGTTCCATTGCTTGGCACCACCGAGCAGAGCCTGGATCCATCCTCCTGACACCCTCCCTTCAGTTATTCACAGACACTGACGAGGTCCCCTCTCAGCCATCTCTTCTCCAGACTGAACAGGCCCAGCTCCCTCAGTCTTTCCTCATAAGAGAGATACTCCAGTCCCTTCATCACTTTTGTCACCTGTTGCTTCTCCAGCGGGTGTCAGGGTAGTTAAAGTCCCCCACCAGAACCAGGGCCTGTGACTGTGAGGCTGCTTCAAGCTGCCTGTAGAAGGCCTCAGCTACTTTCTCCTGCTCGGGTGGCCTGTAGCAGACACCCACAACAGTGTCAGCCTTATTAATCTGCCCTTTTATCCTAACCCATGAGCTCTTGACTTGCTTGTTGTCCACCCAAAGGCAGAGCTCGATACATTCCAAGTGCTGTCTCACACAGAGGGTAAATCCCTTCCTCCCAGACCACTGTGCCTCCCTGGTCTGTCTCTCCTCCCCATAAACCCTGGCCTGATAGAAATTCTCTCACACCATGGTTAGATCTGGAAAATGAGGAAACATTTTATTCCAGCACCTTCAGGTTCAAATTGTTAGAAGAAAGGTCCTAAAAAGATTATTCTGGCCCCCCATATCCGACATGGCAGGTGGGATGAGTCTGTCCACATAAAAAGTCTGGCCAGAGGATGAAGTGGGGATTGTATGGGGCTGCTCCCCAGCACTTGGCTGCTTCTTGGTCACACAGGCACACCATTTTTTCACACCGGTCTGTCAGGTTATCTGCAAAAGAGAATGTGAGCCAGGGATGAGAGATGCTGTATCAAAGGCAAGAAACAGTTTTAGGAGGAATAATTCCCTAAAAAAACAACTCTTAGGGATCAGAGGCCGTGGCGGCAGGACCAACATGTTGTGTTGTGAGTGGGTCTGACCCTCCCCTGCCCTCTCTCTCTCAACAGGTCTGACCTTAAATGTGACCAAGAGCATCAGAAAGTAGCAGCTAAATGTAAATTGGCAATGCTTATAAAAATCTGCCCAGCACGGAGCACTCCCTGCTTCTAGAAATGTGTGAACTATCAGGGTTTAATTCAGCAGCCCAAGCTAAAAAAGGAAAATTATTTTATCTTAGCCTGAGGTAAAGAAATTCCACCATTCCTCAGTCAGTGAATTTCCTTTCTAACTCCTCCCTCTGCAAAACAGACTGATTTCAAAAGGGAAAAAAAAAACAGCTTTGAAAGGAGGAGCCTCCCAGAGGGATATTCAGAAACCCGAGGGCATCAGAGCACCCACCAGGCATCCTTCACTCTCGCTGTATCAGTTGCTGTTACATCTCTCTGATCACAGCAGAGGAGCCAAGGAGCTCTGCAGCAGGGCCAGGTACCTGATTTTTGTGAGCCAGCAGCTAACAAAGTGATCAAAGTCGTACATGGAACTATGTAGAATGCAACTATATGAGTACATGACCATAAAGAACATCAAAGCCACTAGCTTTGAAGGCTGCATTGCAAATGACTGAGCTTGGGTTAATGAACCTCATCCCACCTATAGGTGGCTTCAATGCAGCTGTTGGGTTAATATTATTTCAAAGCTCAGTGCCTTGTTTATTTGAGGCTGCTGCCATGGGTTATCCAACAGCCACAAAACCCTGCACTAGGCAAAGTCTGATGTATAACTTCGTGTGCCAGTGCACATGAGATTCACTCCAAAACCAACTGCAACGAGTGTAGGAGTTTTTTCAGATTTCACTGGACTTTGATGGATCAGCCCTGTATCTGAAAAATAAGAAAAGCCCATGTTTCCCAAGCTGGTCTGAATAATCACATATTTGCTGGTAAAAGTGTTTCAAGGGTCCCATCAATGAGGACTTAAGGCCACTTTTTCTTAGCTACCAGTCTTGCTTGATATTCTCCTTGCCCCCTTCCTATGCTGTGCCAGCCACTGTTCATCTAATGTGAGTGCAAAAGTCTGGCTTTGCAACATTTCTGTTAGAGTGGAGTGATTTTTTTGACCAGACCCCACAACTTACAGCCTTTTCTATACTCCAGATATCTATTGAATGGAATTTGCCTACAGGCAATAGCATATCTGGACTGAAGAATATGACTTTGCCAGTTTTTTTCATTCCACAAACTACCTACTGGTAGCAAAAAGAGGAGAAATCCCAAGTAAAACGAGCTTCTGTTTATTTTACATGCAAATGTCTGTGTTTGTGATACAGTGTCAGGCAGCAGGCATCTAGTTCCTGTTGCATTGAAATGACAGTGCAAACAGGTCTGCTTCTAACACTTCTGGACATCATTACCCTGATGAGCCCAGCAAACATGCCTGGGAATTTAATTCTTCATCCCTTTCATTTGAATGGGATCAGACATTATACCTTCACATCCCAGTAAGACCTGCTGTGCTGTGGCCTGGGGTAGGAAATTTGCCTTCAGAACACATTCCTATTGTTCCTCCTCACCGGGGATGTCAGGGGAAGTGAAGCCTGCTGAGGGCTTGTGGAGAACAGTTGATGGATGCATCAGGTCTTGCCTGGACATCAGTTAAGGAATGAATGGAATTCATTGAACTCATGCTTGTTGGCCAAGCCAGAGCAACTGCAGCCCCCTGCACTCCTATGGGACACACCCCATGGACTCAGTGATAACATCTCTTATCTACAACTCGGATTGTTCCTTCACAGCAAAGAGAAACAGGACTTTTTTTCCCGTAAAATGACGAGCAGAAAATATCAGTCAGCTAGGGAAACATGGCTAGGCAGGAGGGAGAGCAGTTGCACGTTAAAGTGACACATTCCTTTGCCAGCACTTTGTATTTAATAGGTTGTTCTGGAACTTGGAAAAGGCCAGCTGCAGATGTGCTGTGTCCCATCCCATATCTACTGGCAGAGATCTTCAGCAGCTGGCGAGGCTGAGGATTGCACCAGTGGAATACGGTCTTCTGATAAGGTAGAAATAGTCTTTTAATGTTCGAGCAAGTGGCTTTGATGATTATGGGGATAAGTTTTACTCTCACGATTTCTTTTCAAACTTTCAAAGTGTTCTACGATGGATTTTTCCACCAGGAGCGTTTTGGAGACTTGGAAATACAAGTGACAAATGCTAAGACTGAAGTCATCTGGTGTATGTCAAAACAAACTCTGCGAGACACTGACGGGTTGTGACTGTGCAATTCAAACCTTCTTGACTGGGTACCAGCTGTAGAGCTGAGCACAGCCCACACTCAGTGTCTGCCTGCAGCACTCGAGAGCATTTGATTCTGCACCGTTCAAAATCCCCACTGGAACCCCAGGACTTCAGGCTAGAGCTCCACACGGGGCAGAGGTGCAGGCTGGCATCCTATTTAACCTGTCTTGCAGCCGTGCTAAATAGCCTGGCTCTTCTCTAGCCGTGCTTAAGGGTAGTGAAAAAGTGGACAGTCCTGCTCTCTGTAGGGCCAGAATTGCAATGGGAAGAGCACCCCTGAAGACCCCCATCTGTGGGAAGAGGCCAGTGAGGAGCAGGCATGCTTAATGCCAGTGAGCAGAAAGACTCCAGAGAGGCATCTGCATCCCTGCCAAACTAAGATGGCTTGTGGGCTCCACGGCCTCCACTCCCACTCTTCAGCCTGGGGAGATCTCAGGTTACCCGGAATGGGTTGTGCTGGGGCTCCTGCTTTCCTCCCAGCTCCAGCCGGGGACCCCTGGCAAGGAATGGGCAGAGAGCTTGGAAGAGAACGGACATTGCCTAAAGCAGCTTTGAAACCAGCTTGGCAAACACCAACCTGCCTCTGGGGCCCCCGAAGCTCTTTGGTCAGCCTGGTGCCTGCCGAGAGGGAGGGAACCCCCCGGCAGGAGCCAGCCTTTGCTTACCGCACCGCACGGTGTTGTGCTCGCACGCCCACTGGTAGCGCTGCACCTTGGGGTTGCAGCCTTCCTTCTCCGCCGTGTCGTAGCAGCAGTCGTGCCTGTGGCAGCACCTGGGAGACATAAAAGGAGGGAGTTTGGGTGTCCTCCTGCATTCCACTGTTGGCACAGACTCCAGGGGTGCTTTGTTCACACACGGCTCATGATAGCAGTGTTCACCCCGGCCTGTCAGTAAATCATCTGTTGATGAGCCAAGTATCCCGGCATCTCTGTGAAAGCTCACGTGTCTCAGGAGCTCATTAATGCTGTATTTGCTCCCATGACCACTGTGCTTCTTCCTCTGAGCTTTTGACCTCATGAAAGCATGTGTGGTCAAGACATGGTGATCTGGCTGAACGGGAGCTGAAGTGTTCCTGTAAGTTGTGCTATTGTGGCTCAATGGCTTAGGCTTAGACCCATCCCAGAATTTGGAATTGGGATGTTTCTTGCCTTCGTCAGTATCACAAGAAGCTTCATCTCTTCATTTCACCTGGACCTGCCACGTGCTCCTTGGCCCATACAGGTTCTGAGGGCTGGCTACAAATTTATCAGTCTCAATGGTGAAATTCGTATCAGTTAACTTAAGAACCTTAAAAATACCTGTATCTAAGGCATTCACCTATCTTCCCTCTATGCACATCTGCACCACAGTTCACATTTTCATGCTGCAGAGATCTAACACAGAATGACATAACATAAACTCTGTAGGACCACAGGATTTGGGGCACAATCCTGCTCCCCTTACAGCAGTTCCTCCTGATGATACCCACAGCTGCAGCAAGGTGACAGATAGCTCACAGCAACACAAAGTGAGAAGACTTTTACCTCCTATTTTACAAACATCTGAAAGAGCTGCCAGAGAATGAAGACTAAGGAATCCTATTGTTGTCCTTTGCCACCTTCAGATGGTCTCCTCCTGTCTGGAAATGCCCTTTGCTGCACCTGGGTCAGAGTGGTGCTAAGCTTTTAATAACCTGCTATCACTCAGTTACACCAACACAAACAGAGCCGGCCAACAGCGTGGCAGAGCACTGGTCATCAGCTGTGGCAAACAAACACAACTGTGTCACCTGGGTAGTAAACAACCTGCTCGTCACGGCTACGAGACAGCCCTACTGGCTACCGACAGCTCCGGCCGGTCCGCAGGGATCAGCTGGCCCGACCCCTGCTGTTGAGCAAATGCCAATAAGGTAAGAATTTGCCACCTCGTGTTTGTCACATCAACAGCACCCTCATGGCTGTGTGTCTTTTCCTTTTGCTTTAACTTTGCATCAGAGGGGAAATCTTACTCTTCCCTATGAGTTTTTCAGGATTTAACAGTTGGACGCAATGATCTTTGAGATTTTTTCCAACCTTAATGATTCCATGACTTAGGTGAGTCATAAATGCACTCTGCCTTTCGTGGTGTTTTCAGGAAAATGCTGAGCACCCTCAGGTCCTACTTGACACCATAGGTGCTGCTGCAGCAATGCAGGGGAACAGAAAGGAGAAGGAGAAACAAATCCATTGCCTCCATGTGGAAGAAATGCCATTATGTCTTGAAGTGATGGAACTGTGAGAGTGGAACAAAAGGGAAAAGGTAATTACTGACAACACCACATCAAAGTCAGTATGTGGAATAAACCTTATAAAAGGATTACCCACTCAATGGCTTTTTTTTCTTTTGCACATAAAAGAGAGGTGCTTAGAAGCACTCTAGCCCTGTCTAGACAGATTGACTGAATTACACACAAGAAAATGACTCCTTTTGTAAGGGTCTCAGTAACAGAGCTAGAAGTGACAAGGGGGTGAGTAATTTCAAACAGTGTTTGTCACTCACGGCCTGTAGTTTTGCTACTCTCTTTCTTTTTTTTAGAATGGCAAATATGGAAAATAATGTGGTCACTTTAACAGGTGTAGGGTACATAACCACACTAATCATTGCAGTATTTCTTAGATATCAGTATTTCTCTAGCAAACAGAAAATGGAAATTTTTAGGGCTAAATCTAGTGTGGCATTGCTGGTTCTTCCTAGCTAAGAACCTAAATAAAACTTCAAAGTTTTTCTACAGCAGCCAAGCATTGCAGCTAAGGAATAATAATGAATGTATTTAGAGGATCAAGCTTCCCTTTTACAAACTATCTGATATTTTGAGGCCTTTCCACTTGCAAAGTCTCGTTTTCTGCCTTTAGGATAAAATCCATACTCCATGGAATTTAAACAACAGCAGAAACACTGGCTGATGAACACGTGGCCATATTTTACTCTCTCTTTGTCAGGAGTGCTGACTACTTGCATCTCCCAGGGTCACCTACGTTTGGATGTCACTCAGCCTCTATGGAAAACAGCTTTTAGGTCATTCTGCCGGCCCTTCAATAAAAGCCGTACTCCAAATTAGTGAAGTCGTGTTTTACTTTAAAGGCTTTATTATGAGATTTGTTAAATTGCTTAAATTGTTAAAAAATAATAAAACAGTGTACATACACTGCTGTAGATGGTGATAAGCAGGTCAAGAGATATTACTGCAGTTATTCATCATTTGTGAGCCCCATATTGACTGTTCCATGGATGAAATGTTTCACAGACAAATAAAGGGACGCGATGAGAGGGCTTTGGGAGTGAAACATCTCGCTGCATTAATGAGGACAACTCCGTTAGTTTTAAGGGAGAATTTCTCTTTCATGCCCACAGAGGCCTTTAACCTTGATGTCTTTTCTTCCTTTCCCCCCCTTTTGCTGTCATGCTAATTCAGCAGAATTTGGTTTTGTCGCAGTGTGCACTGTCTCCAGCAGCACGGTGTTCTGGAAAGCTCAGTTTCCTTCCCAGTGAGCTGCAGACTGCCTTCAGCCCTCCTAAATGCAGGGCTTGCTTACTAGTAGCACCTGGCCTGTTGAGTGTAGATAAAGATAGACTTGTGTGCTTTGACTTTGATAATTCAAACCTGGCGAGATTGCAAATAACAGGCTCAGAGCACGCAGGAGTCCACCATGCTCAGCTTTACTCGTATGCTCATTGCACAGCACGGGAAAGAAGCCTTTGGCTGCAACACCTCCGGCACTCCTTGGGAATAACAAGCCCAGCATCTGCCCCACTAACTGAGAAAAGGGGAAATAACACCAAGCTCTCCCCTCTTGTTCTGCCTTGATTCAGTGTGAACTAACAGGCAATGAAGGCAACAGGTTTGAGTACTCCTTGCATCGATATGGATTTCTTCATGACAATAAACAGTGATATTCCCACCACTTCCATTTTAAGGACCTGGGTGAAATAACCCTCCAAATACCTCATGCAGGGTTTGATCTCTCTGAAAAAAACATTCAGCTATTTCAAGAAATTACATCCTGGTTTCTCCTTTGCCCTCTACCCTACATAGTGCAAGGTCCTAAGAGCTTTGGTGTCATCCAGAAGGAGTTTAAGCCCTCGTTCAAATCCCAAGTCATACATGGGTCATCACTCACAAATCCCCAGTATGTTCATATGTACTAAGTTCCCTGTCCACAAGGCAGCAAATGAGTCAGTGAAGTCACAATAATACAGAGAAGGGTAGGGAGATCTGCACTGCTTCTGGACACATAGTTGAGGTTTTTCTTACCAGTCTGTTTTATCTTTAGGCCAACCTCGTCCTCCCAGTCCGCAGTAGCACCCATAGCCAATATATGCCAAGGGAGAGCGTCCCGTGCCACACGATATAGCTCCAGCCAGTTCAATGATTCCTCGAGTGTGCAGTGAATGGGATTTTCCCAGAGCACCTTTCCAAACTGCAAAGACAGGGCACGGTTACACACGAGGATTAAACATGCCTGCTACTGATCTTCCTACAGTCCTTAAAGGGAGATGGTTTTGATTTTGACTGGTTGGTTGGGTGCAGCCCTGACAATCTAACTAGTCATGACATCCAGCTGGCACAGGGTACTCTCCCAGTACAAAAGCAGAGAGCTTTGCCTGAGACCTGGGATAATCAAAAGGTGGGTGCAGAAATACCCAAGCAGGCTCTTTCTTCCAAGGGAGCTCAATTCAAGCAGGACTTACTAGTTCTGGTGCACTGGTGTGTGATTGCAGCTGTATTGCACCCGGGAGCAGTGTGCCTGGTCCTGCACAGCACAGAGCCCAAGCTGTTAAGCTTTCCAGGGTCTGTGCCAGCACCATGCAGGGCCAGCTGGGCTTCACTGCACCCCAGAGCTCCCAAACCTGGGAAAGTTTTCCAGCTATGCTATGGTTCCAACTGGGACATGAAGCAGCAGAATACAAGCAGGCAACCAGACCTAACCTGGGCTCTGTGGAAAGAAATGAGGTTTCTGTGTTGCTCAAGATTTCTTACGTTATCCAGGTTTCCCCAACTATTCAGGATCCTTTAACCCATTCTCCAGGTGGCAAAAAGTACAGACAGTGCTATTAATCTGCATAGAGGGACAGCTACGAGTCCCTGAGCCTGAAGAGTACAGGCTTTGTCAAGGACAAAGTGCCTCCCTTAGCCAAGATGGATGTATGTCCTCTTTCTCTTGAGACTCTGGAAGTGCTGGCAACGCTTGCGTCTGCTTCCGTTATGATGTTCCACCTAAGTCATAACAGGTGGGCTGCATTAATTTAAAGAAAAACGAAGAAAGGAGCTCTGTGTCAGCTGGAGTGTGTGGATGGCCACCCAAACCAGTCTGGAGATTTGTGAGTTACAAGTCTTTCAAACAGTCTCATGATTTCATGTGTTAATTTGCAACTTTTTTAGAAACCACAGACTCGATCTTGCAGTAACTGTTACGAAAACCGAGAGTACCCTGCCCCTAATACTCAAACCACTGTGATGCTCAGTTGCAAACGTTGCTGCTTGTCACGCTATGGTGACAAATGGGAGCATTTCGTGCCTGGATTTACTGTGAAGGACCAAAATGCACTTTACGCTGCTCTATTGGTAGGATCAAAATCCTCATCCCGACAGCCTAACCCATCCTCTCATCCCACCCGTGCACAGCCACTCCAAAAACAAACAGGGGGACTTTCCGGCACGCTTGGATGGAGAGGGAGGTGACGCTCGGGAGCTGGGAACTCGCGGCTGAGGTTGCTTTGCCGCCTGCCCCTGGCTATTGCAGCACGCTTGACCTCTTCAAAGTGTTGTGCAAACACGGGCTAATTAATCCCCTAAACCACCCAAGGACTCAATACTATTATTAAAACAGTTGCTTTCCTTTTAAAACCTAGCCTCTAATCCCCTTGCTCGGGCCTCTTCCCCGCATCTCCTGGGCTAGCTCGCCCTCCAAGCTCAATCCAAATGCCAGTGAAGACAAGGAGGGTCTCTCCCCATGAAGGACAAGGCAAAGGCTTTGCTCCCTCTCCCAGCATGACCGGGTGCCATCATTTTCACCCCAGGGATCGACACCTCGGGCTGTCCCGGCACAGCCTCTGTCTTGCTTCCTGGGGCATTCCTCGGGGATTAAATGCACATTCCTGAAAAAGCAAGCGGCTGCTCACCTAAACACTACTTGAGTGTTCAGGTTTCGTGCTAAAAACACGTTGGATGGATTTTATTGAGAACTAAAGAGACCACTTATTTTCCTTGTCTAAACAGCAAGGCTCCAGAGTTAGAAGGGGGCTAGCTCTCGGGGGAAATCACAAGTAGTGAGCTGCTGTGGATTTGGGGGTATAAATCATGCTTTTTCAACCTGTTGCAGTTTGTAGACCCTGAAAATGTTCCAATGGAGACAAAAACTTCTTTGTAGGCATTCCGGCCTTCTGACAAGCAGCTTGATTTTTTTTTAGCTGTCTTTCGCTGGCCTCTTTAAGCCAGGACTGCTGGGCTTGGTCTGTTGGCCACTGGCTGAAAATGGCTGAGGCTGGTGTAAGGTAACTGTACCTCACCCAGAAGAAGAAAGGCCATTCTTCTTTTGGGGATATCTCTGAGGATCAAGGAACTGTAATTACAGTGCAGAGCTGCTCATGAAAGTGGAGAGAAAGCCCCAAAGGAAATTGAGTCCAAAATTCAACTCAATTAGTGTGCTGAGGGCTGCATGTTCTGCAAGAGGCATCCAGGCAGCCTCTGATGTTCCTGTTCTTTGAAAGCTGTCTGGGTTTTGAGCCAGCAGCGCGCTGCTGCAGCTGAGAGGTCAGCCCCAGCAAGTACATTTTAATATTCAGGTGCACAGCTAATAACTTGACCAAGAACTGAAATTGCTTTCTCTACACTAGGCAGCCAAGCCAACACAGCCAGAAAGCCTTGAAAAAGGCTGAGTCTCCACAGCAGCCTTCCTCTAGCCAAATGTCCCGTTATCAGCATGTCCAATCATTAGTCAAACTACTAATGGAGCACCTTAGGGAAGAACATACCTGCAGAGAGGTGAGCAGAGGTGAATCTGACAACTTAGCACTATTTTCTGCTTAAACTGGCAGCCTTTGCTGTAAATGAAGGCAGGGGGTTGTTTTCTCTTTTAAAACTCTACTGCAGGTATAACCTCAGATATGCCAGTTCAGTGTTTTGTTGCCTCTGTGTGTAGGGGCTTGATGTTAGCAGTCATTTATGGCTTTTATAAACAGAAGTTTTAAAAACTATTTTAATTTCAGATGCATTGAAAACTGCTCGCTCCGTGGCCACTGGTATAAAAAGAAGGTATTTCTATAAAACAGGGACACTAACAACTCTGTAGCAGAAAACTATTAAAAAAGAAAAAGACCTGTGTTTATACAGTTTATGCAAACCCTAGCTGGGGGTGGGAAGTGAGGCAGGCAGGCAGCTCACTCACACAGTGCCTCACTGTAAAGTTGAGGATTGTCTAGTGACACTTTTCTTCCCTCACTTGGCCAAATAGCGCGGAGGTCCTGCCACGGAGCACGCAAAGCCGATGGCAAGGGGGGAGAGAGGCTGTCCCTGGGCAGGGGAAGGCACGGCAGGGCAGAGGGACCGAGGGATGGTACTCACCTGCCTGAAGCAGCATCAGTGCCAGCAGCAGGCGGGGGCCCATGGGCAGATCGCTCCCGCACTCGCGTCCTTCGGGGTTCGGCTGCCGGCACTCCGGCAGCGCCTCGCCGTGCTGCCAAGTGAGCCGAGGTGTGGTTGTGCTAAACAATCCTCCCGGGCTGCTGCTCCGGGCTTTATATACACATGGCTCTGCGCCCGCCGGGAGTGAAACACCCTCTCCCGCGATGCCCCCGAGCCCCAGCGCGGGTCCGGGCCGTCCCCGCAGAGGGCTCCTCGCTGCGGGAGGAGAGGGCGAGGGCTGGCTCTGTTTGCCCAGCATCGCCTTTGAGAGGGAGGGGCTGCTGGAAGGGCATTAGGCTGGTAGTCTCTGGGACAGCCCAAGAGCCAGGCACTAAGCCGGGCTCCTTCTTTAAGCTGTTTGCTTACAGACCCTGGTTAACCTCTGAAAGGCTGCGGCAAAGTGAAGCCTTCAACCGGGCTTTCTGTGGCTTGGGCTCGCCGCTGTGGCATTCCCTTGGCAAGGATTTTCTCCTTTTATAGATCACTTCCCAGGGTATTTTTTTTAAATTATTTTATTTTAAGACTGATTATTTTCATGTTTAAAAAAGAAAAGACGAAACTATAAAAATCCAACAGAAAGAATACTGTTAAGTGCAAGTACCTAATTATAAACTGACCAAAAGAGCTAATTCGGCACCACTCTGAGGGATAAATACCCTCCTGGCCTGTTGCTGCACCTGACCAACACCAGTGGATTGCTTGAAGACTTGTCAGTGTGTGGGTGCCAGCCACGGTAGAAGACCAGCATTGGGTCCAGCCCCCTGGGGCTCTGGTCAGAGCACGCAGCCAGATCCAGAGGTGGCCTCTCCCTCACACAGCCTCTGCTTGTATGGGGTCACAGGCAACGTGGGCAGGAGGAACGGCCACAGTTATTTTGTCTTTGGGCTTGAGACAGCTTTAGAACTCCTGCCTTTCTTGGTACAGCAGCCACCTGACTTGTTGGGGTCTGAGCATCTGCCCCTTCCCTGGTGTGGGTGTGATGGGCAGGGTGGGCTGCTCTGCTGGAGTGGAAGAAGGGAGGGAAGAAGGCTGCTTGCCCCTTCCTGGCCACAGCCCAGGACTATCACAGCAGCACCCCTTGCCTGAGTTCCCCATGCTAAAGCTGTGCTTCCCTTGTGAATGGCATGGGTTTAAATATTTGCTTGCTACATATTGGTAGTCAAATCAAAGGTCATCAACAAGTCATTTATGGGGCTTCCTTCTGCTGAGACCTGCCCCAGTGCAGCTGCCGTCACTCTTTGCCAAGCAAGTTTTCAAGATACAGTGTATCTTGGGTGCCTGTGATACAGGGCAAGCAGGACTGAGTAAATCTCATTACAATTACCAGCCTGAAATTTCCTGCCCACCGCCACTCCAGTGATGGGCCATGTGCTGGCAGCAGGAGATGGGGGGGACAACTCGAGCACATCACTCATCCAGCCACTCCCTGCCCTGGTTTCTGCACTGCCTCGGAGGGGCCTGGGAGGAGCTGCAAAGCTTACACTTCTGTCCTGGAAACCCCCTTCAGTAATTATTCCTTTACTCAAGTCATAATGCCAAATCATACAAAATCATAGAATCAGAGAATGGTTTGGGTTGGGAGGGACCTTAAAAATCATCTCATTCAAAACCCCTGCCATGGGCAGGGACACCTCCCACTCAATCAGGTTGCTTCAAGCGCCATCCAGTCTCACCTTGAATGCTTCCATGGATGGGGCATCCACATCTTCTCTGGGCAAACCTGTCCCAGTGTCTCAGCACCCTCACAGTAAAGGATTTCTTCCTAATATCTAATCCAAACCTACCCTTTTTCGTTTAAAAGCCATTCACCCTTGTCCAGTCACTACAAGCCCTTGTAAAAAGTCCTTTCCAGTTCTCTTGTAGCCTCCTTTAGGTACTGGAAGGCTGCTATAAGATCTCACTGGAGCCTTTTTTCCTCCATGATGAACAGCCCCAACACCCTGTCTTCATAGGAGGGGTGCTCCCACCCTCAGATCACCTTCGAGGCTCTTCCCTGGACTGGCTCCAGCAGGTTCACATCATTCTTATGCTGGGGCCCCTGAGCTGGATGCAGTACCTCATATGGAGTCTCACCAGAGTGGAGCAGAGGGGAAGAATCCCCTCCCTCACCCTGCTGGCCACGCTGCTTTGGATGCAGCCCGGGATGCAGTTGGAATTCAGGGCTGTGAGTGCACATTGCTGGGTCACGTTGAGCTTCCCGTCCACCAACGGCCCCAGGTCCTTCTCCTCAGGGCTCCTCTCGATCCACTCTCCACCCAGCCTGTGTTTGCCCTCAGGGTTGCTGTGTGTGTGAGCTGTTGCTGGCAGATGTTTGACCGTAATGTAAGTTTGCAGAATGAGGATGCCAGAGGACAGATGTGCTGTGATCAAAGGCTCTATGGACACAGGGCCTGTGAGATGTGCAATGAGGAAGGCAGGCTTTGAAACATCACGCGGGGTCTGGCTGAACTATGCCCTGTTGGAGAAAACCCCACCCCTGACAGGTACCTGGCTGGCCCAGTTCTTACTTGGGGACCAAGAGGGAGTTGTGAGGAACCTCTGCAGATGCTTTACAGGATTCCTGGGGTCCCCAAGTCCAGGGGAACTGTCAACAAAAGCATCTACTCTGATTTGGATTTATCACAATCATTTGGATTTGAAAACGGACACTTAATCTTGTTCTTTCAAAGCCCTGCTGATTTGTAGACCTGATCAAAAAAGACATTATAAAGTTTCAGATCACAAATTAATTCTATTCTTCCCATTCTCACAGCACCCCAAATAACAGATTCGTTTTTTGCCCCCCATTCAGCAACAAATACAAAATAAAGAAATAGAGACTCCTTTCATAGCCAAATGTATCTTCAGTTTTTGAAGAAGGTTTCTTCAGAGTATTAAGAAGGGATGCCCAAATTCAACTTTAAAATGCAAAGCAGAGTTAATATATCACATCTTCATGATTGTTTCACACCACTGACTGGTCAAGTTTGCTAATATGTGCAAGTACTGATTACTGTTGCCTAAGTTAATCAGCATATTTATTATATAGTATTAAGTGCTAATCATGTTCTTACTACATTACAACAAATGCACTGGGATCATGAGGGCATTTTTAGTACTGTTTAGGGAAATAAAATTAATTCCCTGATCCCACCTGTTCGTGTGAATTTTGCATGTTACCTGTTTGAGCTCCACTCTCACTAGTGGCAAGAGGCAGCATATGAGAGTGTTGGATGTCATCTCATCAAACTCAGACTCAGACTACTGTCTGTCCAAAACTGCAGGCACGAGAAACTTACTTTGAGCCTCAGGTCACTTGTGTGGGGTGGTTAATCCGTACTGTTGGGGGGCTGTTTCCTCAGATGAACTGGCTCCCTTGAAAACTGTTCCCTTGGCATGTACGGCCAAACCAGCTGGCCCTCAGGGGTGACAGTACTTCATACTCTTGGGTTTGTTGTTGAAAAACAATATTTGGGAAAAGTCTTCAGTTGAAGGGGAGAAGAAGTGTTTAAGGACTCCATAGTTTTAACAAGGCTTACTCAATGAAGTTCAAGATGTCAGGTCTTCTTGTAGAAGGCGGGCTGTCCTTCAGCTCCTAGGGGCTGTGCTTCCTCAAACGAAATACCCAGCCACTGCTGTGGACGTCGCCACCAACCTCAAGAAGAGATCTCTGTTCAGCACCAGCAGAATCAATGGTGCATTTGCTGTCCAGGCCAAGGGGTTTTCCTATGAGCGACAGAGGGATCTTTTTTGCAATACCATGAGGATTAGGGATTTCCTAAAGGATCTGGCCCTCCAAAGACCAGGACTAAAGAGACTGAAGGATACAGAATGATTCTTTGAGTATCAGAATTTCAAGAGAAAATCAGTTCTAAAGAGAAGCAAACTCCGCATTACCTGTCTGGAGGTAGAAAAAAGTAAATCTACGACTGCCACATGATTTCTGGTGACATAACCAGGTACAGAGTTAACACAGTAATATAAGAAGTAAACAGTCTTGCTTAATATTGTCTTGCATGGAAGGTCTGCACATATTTTAGTGCTGATAAAGCCCAGTCAGTCTTTAATGAGGAAAGACAACATTATTATTATTATTTCCAGTTTCTAAGTCAGCCCTGAAAGGAGTTCTGAGAGTGGCTCCTGGTTTGAGGGTGTCTGGTATGTATCTCCTTGAGTTTCACTGCTGCTGTGTGATGGTCTCATCTTGATTGTGGCATTTCTGAGTAGTGAAGCTGGATGGCTCCAGCCTGCAGCACCCTCTCAAAGTCAGTGCCTGCTTTTGTCTATAGCCAGTCACACCCCCCCTCAGGTGATAAAGGCGAAAGGCCACCTCTCTCAGGCTTTCACTGTCACAGTTTTCTCCCAGCAGTCTCAGAAGGTGCTGTCTCCTGAGCTGACTGTGGGGGACCTTCCCCTCTGAAGTCATTTCTACATATGTCATTCCCCTTCTGCACACTTTCTTGCTCTGCTCCCACGAAGGAGTGGACCTCATGGTCTGCATGTATGACGCTGCTGGAGGGAAGGCAGGCAGAGCTGACAGGAGTCAGGACATGATGGGGAGTTGAAGCAGGGGAGTAATGTGATATGCTGAGAGAGCAGCAACTTCTTCCTCATCAGCACTGCTGAATGTGGGTAAACACTTGTGGGCCGTGTGCTAGAGAAAAGCTACACCACCCCAGCAGGCTGCCTTGCCACCCTCACAGCTGCCTCCATCCGGCCCTTGTGAGGGTCTGTAACCATGCGAGCGCCATTCATTTCACATGAAACTCAGAGTTGCATCCCTTCACTCATTCCTGCCACAAGCCATGGAGAGAGGAGATGCAATCCACAGAAGAGAGATGGGGTGCAGCTGTCCCATTGTTGTGCAGCCACTGCAGGTGGTGACAGGCCCCAGATGCCTTCTCCTGTTGTCACTGGGAACATCGAGTCTTTCTGACTTTAACAGCCTTCTTTTCCCGAGTGTCAGTGACACTCTCTCTTATACTGAGGCCTCCAGAAGTGCCCATTTCCTTGTTTGTTCTGCCCTTTTGCTGTAGAGCAAGCAGCCATCCTGCCGGCTGAGAGACAGGCTCGCTTAGGAACAGAGAGGGTCTTGTGTCCTCCAGGAACTGTTGGGCTTTGGTGGAACTCACATAACTTCCTGCATCTGTCAGGCCAAGGGGGCCATGACTCCAAAAAGGTTTTCAAGACTGCAGTCAATGTCCCTTGGCCATAGATAGTCAGGAATGAGAAACACAGCATGCCCTGGTGGTGCAGAACCCACTGCCATCACCACCTGGGGACACTGCTGTCAATACAAACCGGGGACAAGTGCATCTCCTTGGAACCACAGTGAGCATTGCCCGTAGTGAAAACCAGGCACACATGATCAGCTGAGCACCCTGAGACAGCTGGCTTTCAGTTTAGAGCCCTGCTGACATTTCCCACTTAAAAGATAAAGTAAATGGGTACAGGTTGAATAAAGGTGTCTTCTTTCAATACTGACACCCCCTCAAGCTGCTTTAGCCTGTGAGATCCACCAAGAGGTTTGGCTGCTTCATCCAACGGGAGACCAGGGAACACCCAAACACACGGAGATGAACACACAATCTGGTATCCAAGGCAAGTTCCTGGAATGCCTCCGAGTTCCCCGAAAAAGAACAACTAACATAAATGTTTGTGCTCATTTAACAGGAACCCCTGTTGGAGACAAAGCTGAAAGACCCATGACACGATTTCATACCAATGACGCCAAGATTCACGATACTCATCCAGACTCTGAAACCCACTAAAATACTTGGTTCGATGTGTCAGTGTTTTGAAGTCTGTTGTTTAAATTCATGGGCAGTTCTCAACAGAGCAAAATTGTCCTTTCTTTTTCTTTTCTGGTTGTAAAGTTAATGTAAACAGAGGTGTGTTCATAGATCCTCCTGGGAGACAAAGGAAGGGACGGTCTGGGTGGGGAAGGTGTAATACAGATCAGCACATAAAATTCTTATTCCACCTTTGCAAGTACATTGCAACCCTGACAACTCTAGACCACTGTCCTCACTCAGCTCTGCCAGTATATTCCAGTGCTGCCTATCCACGTAGTCTGCTGTGCACTGCCTGCTTCAGTTTCTCATTTCCCCACTATGCAGGCTTCATTTCCCTTTTGTTCAATTGCTAAAAGTTTTCCTGCTTCTACACTTGCCATCTCATACCTCTCTCCTTCCACCTTTTGTCCCAACCTAGCACTTTCACCTACAACGTCATAAATAGCTTGGAGACTCACGTTGGTGACTGTCTCCAGCCTCAGGTAGCAACATACACAGGAAAGTGCTTTTTTATTGAAGGCTTCCATTCATAACAGCAGTTGGTCCTGTTTACATCAGGGAGCACTTGGGAGTTCTGAATCTTCCACTTTTAAGAGGCAGGGCAATTAGAGACTTCCTGAAGAAAAGAGGATGTATGTTGCACTACCTCCGCTCCATTATTCAGATTGCTAAATTAGGATGCATCGAGTGTACAGACTAACGTCTCCCATGTTTGATATCTGAGGATATAAAGAGAAAGCCAATAATGGGCTAAATTTTAGGTGGTGTTGCTACTCCTACAGGAAATGCAAAATCATCCCCTGAAGATACTACTATGATGATTCACCATCAGCTTTCCTGTAGCCCTCCTGAAGGTTGGCCATGAGCTCAAGGTTACTGCTACAGACGTAACAGAAGAAACATTGGAGAGCAAAGGTTTCGTTCTCTCTTTTCTTGACATCAACCAGTGCTGCATATGGCAAGTGAAACCACGACAGCAAGCTTTTAAGCATTCCTGGAATCTCTGCTGTTCATCAGACCCACACAGAGACACACAATTCCGATTATATTGATTAAAGTACCCTAGAAACTCCTCTTCACTATTTCCGCAATCACAGTCTGAATTATCAAGCCCAAGTTCAAATACTGTCCCTTACACAGTTGATATCCTTCCATAGGCCCTTCAAAACCTCTCTTTTTCTATACTCATATTCACTACTGCTACCTTGTTTTGTTACGTGACTCACCACCTCTTTGCTGCTGTGGAAGTTGTTGTTTTCTGAGTTCCATATTGGATATATTAAAAGACTGGGGGAAAAAAAGACAAGGGAAAAACATCGGGACAGTGAAAAGAGCTTCACCCTTCAGGAAGAAGAGAGGAGACGGCTCTGCAATTTGTTCCGCTGGTACGCAATGCTCTGGGCTGGTCACTGTGGTCACCTAGTAGGTTTGTGGTTTTTTCCTGTCTGACCAGCCCCTAGCTGAGGGCACGCTGCCTGTATTACATCTCCTCTTCAGGCTTAGTGCTTGCAGTGGGTAAATGACCGCATTTGCAGTCCCAGTCCCAGTCCTCTCCTCCCTTACATGGCAAGGGTTGATCGGATCCAAGCCTGTACCTTTGCGCCCAAGGACAGGTTTGGTGAGGGCTGGATGCTGCTGTGCTCTCAATGCTGAAGAACTTAGTGCCTTGTGCCTTGAGACACAGCAAGGAACTGCCAACACAGGAAGCCCCCAGTCTCATGGAGATCTCCTCAATTCTCAGTAAAGCTGCCTCTTTAATATTCAGCAAATAATCCAGGTGAGGCATTTTGATTATGACTTCATGTAGTCTTTTGCTTACAGGTATAGGAAATTTTCAACCTTTGCCTTGCTCTCTTGCCTGTTTCTCATACTAGACATAGTACTTACAGAGAATTTAAGACTTTACTGAAGGACACAGTGTATTTATAATTTTAAGTGCTAATATATGATTAGAATGCTGTTGGTTGTGAGGTGGTGGAATGAGATAACAGGCTGTGCCTGACGAAATGTCTTATCACTTCATGGATGCCAGTCATCACTTGGGAGTTCAGGAGTTCACCCAGTTCCCAGCACATCAAGAAACTGCCTGCAATAAGAATGTTTGAATAGTTAGCAGAAAAAAGATCTGCAATGATAAAGTGGATAAATTAATGTAGGGTGTCTGGCCTTCTAGGCTGGGCAGCAGAGTAGGTCAGCTCCGGCTAGCCCTAGTTAAAATGGCTATGTTCTGCTTCAGTGCATTTTCTCACAGTCCAGACACCCTTCCCGCTTTGCTCCGTTGTATGTTTGGAACTTGTGCATTTTGTCTCTTTTTGCATCTTGTTCCTACCCATATATATCCCACTGGACATCAAGTCCCTGATCTCTATCGCTGTCATATTTGCACAGTAAGCAGCATCCATCTCTGCCTGAAGGCATTCTTGCCATTCTGAACAGCTCTGATATGTGTTGCAATCAGCTCCTGAACTGACACAAGACTTATTGAAGGTTTCAGGATCTTCATAAGCGAAGTTATATTGGACACTCAACCCATAGTGATAACTTGGGACACATGAGAAGATGAGGCTTCTCTGTTCTCCAGGCAGAAGAATTAGAGTGAACACCAGTAGCGCTTGTGCCATGTCTTTGCCTACTCACAGTTTCTCTCTGGCTTCTGCCTGGAAAGTAGCTCAGAGGCAACTCCATTGATATTTACTCCTACTTCTGTTGCATTGAGGATACAGATATTTTTTGGTTTTCAAATTCCTCTGTTGGGCAGGCAACATATTACAGTATGACACGAGCTCCAGACGTGGGCATTTTCGTGGGGACTTTCTGCCCATCTCTCCAACCTGTCGAGGTCTGCACAGCCTTCTGGGGTATTGGCCACTCCTCCCAGCTTTGTGTCATCAGTGAAATCGCTGAGGAGGCCTCTGCCCCTTCACCCAAGTCATTGATGGAGAAGCTAAAACAATACTAGGCCCAGTATTGAATCTTGGGGGACACCACTAGTGACCTCCAATCAGACCCTGTGCCACTGATTACGACCCTCTGGGATTTGCTGTTCAGCCAGTTCTCAATCCACCTCACTGTGCCCTCATCCAGTCCACACTTCCTGAGTTTGCCTATGAGGATGCTGTGAGAGACAGTGTCAAATGCCTTGCTGGAGTCCAGGTGGACAATATCCACTGCTCTCCCCTCATCCACCCCGGTAATTGCTCCATTGTAGAACACAATCAGGTTGGCCAAGCATGATTTACCTTTCGTGAATCCGTGCTGACTACTCCTGATCTTCTTCTCATCCGTGTGAACAGAGAAGTCTCCAGAGTGAGGCGCTCCATTACCTTGCCAGGGATTGAGGCAAGGCTGACTGGTCAGTTGGTTCCGTGGCTTAATGTACTTCAGTACAAGGATTCTGTCTTATTTGTCAATTTCTTCTATTACTTTAGAAATACAGCTGATTGTAGGGTTTTTTCTTCAAACAGAATTCCATCAAGCTCTGCTGGACTGAGTGACACAAGCAGTGTAATTCTTGGAGTAACTTATCCAGAAGATGTTACTTGTTTTGTTTCTAAAACATTACATTTTTCTGCAGTTTCGCTAGAGAAAAGCCAAAATCACATGCATGCTCTTCCACTAGCAATTGTTTTGTCTGTAGATCTACTGAGGGCATCACTTGCCACTTGTTTAGCAAGTTTGACTGTAAATAAATACATCCATCAATCAAAACATATTTCTCAGTAATCACTATGTTCCCTGACATTTTAACCTTTATATTTTCCTTGGCATTGCAGTTTGGCATTCCCTGGCAGAGCGATAGTTAGGCCACTGTTTCGTTTAAATTTGGCTTGGCAAGTTTGCTGTCCTCTCTTGCACAGCGCTGAGCACGTCTTCACACATTCCAACCACTGCCAAATGATGCCTTTGGTGCTTTGTTTACTGTTCATACAGAGAGTATTTTTTCTGCGACTACTGCTGAATTAATTTTTGCTTATCGGCTTATGTTAATGCCAGATATGACCAAAATGTTGTTTTCTGAGTCACGTCTTACTTTCTTTGAAAGAAAATATTTCTTTCATTTTCTTCTCTGCAGACATTTTCTGGCTACAATTACTGTACTTGGCTAGTAAAAGAAGATTTCTAAATTTGCATTTCTTACTACCTACATGTGGTGAGACGTGCCAAGACTGATATTTTGCCCACGGCTGTAATTGTGTCGCGTTTACTTTAACTTGTATATTCAGGGCTGACACTGTGCTATCAGCTCACCTGTCTCTGTACCATCACACAGAGCTTTAGCTGGAAGCCTGATATTAACAGCCTCTGTGAAAAATTAGGGATTGGAAATGTTCAACTGGCTGACACCTTCCTTCACCTAATATTTTTGTAAGTCGGCATAGGATAATTCCTCAGACAAGGTAAATCTGTCATTAAAGCAGTCTGACAATCTACAAAATAACATAATCCTAGAGATTAAATGTATTGATGCAGCGCTCTCTGGGCAGACAGTTCTCTTACTAAGATTTTCTTTGTCTCAAAAACAAAGAAAACCTCAAAGCAAAGCAAACCCCACGAGCTGAAAACCACAATGTAGTTTCAAAACAAATTCCCTATACCACAGAGTCTAGGCAAGCAACGAAGGCCCAAAGTTTCTCCTTATTTTTTCTATAAGATGTAGGGCAATATGTTGAAATGGAATTACCATCTAACACTACAATCTTAAAATTTTATTTAAAACCCTTAAGTGTGTGATCCGGTTATACCAGAATTGAACTCATAGTATTTCTTGTAAGTTTTTAATGAAAGACCTACTACATGAGCATCGTAGACCCAAAGTGCCCAACACTTTGTGGCACTGAGATGCTAGAAACTCTCTTCAAATTCTATTATTTCCAGTTGGACCAACTCTTCTCTCCGTGGGCTTACCTGCTCATGATTTTAATGTTCTCCTCTGGTTTGTTAAATTTTGTCACTATGAGAAGATTTGTGCATCTTTTGATAACAGAGCTGGAAACAGTTCAAAGGACTCATCTGAGAGAAGTCAGTCACACATTAGAAAGAATTTTCATTAAAAAATAAAGACACGCAGAACAAAGGGGAGCTCAAGAATGAAGCACACACTGCCTTCAGATAGGGCAGAATCTATTGTTGGAACAGTATGATGAGAAACAAGTTATTTCCTATTTGAAAGAGAATTCTGCCTTAGAAATTTATGACAAGGAAGAGAAATCTGTAACAAAGACATCTTGCTTAACAAACATAATTTTCAGAGGTAAATTCCAAAGAAGTTTGTGGGGAAACTGCCAATGAATACTTCTGTGTGAACAAGCTCAAGAAGAATACTATCTCAGAACGCATATGACTGTATCACTAAAGTGAAGCTGTTTGCTTTCCTGCAAGGCCAGAAGGAATATCAGCTTTATTATTTACAGTTCAGACTTATTTTCCAAATTTTGCTTTTGTCTAGTTCTCCATCACCTCTAATTTCTGATGTTTTCCTTTGATCACTTTCATTTCAGCCTGACTCAGCATAACAAACATCAAAAAGACATCTCACTGCATATCAAACATCTGCCCTTATTCTGCTATTTATGACAAATTTTTAATGTAACTCCCCATGAACTACTCCAGCAATGCCTAAAAACCAGCAGTTCTGGGCTACAAATAATATGTGTGGTCTCATTTCAGCCCTACAGGAGATGCCATAAATGAGACAAGAATATGGTGAGATGTATCATGTAGAGTTAAGCAGAGCTTCTTCATTACACCAAGTAACAGACTTTCTTAGAATGCTGCACCAAGGTTCTAAATAGTTATGTATCAGTTACTGGGAGTTTTACAGACCAGATCTGCATGGCATCACTCCAGTATCTGCAGGATTTCAAGGCTAATCTTTTGTTTGTTCTAAATCCAGGAGAGCAAACCCCAGTGCATTTCATTCATGTTTTGCAAAATCACCTGAAAAAGTCTGGATACCTAGCACCTCTCATTCATCCTATAACAGTGACATCAGTGATTAGAAAAGAAGGGTAAGATAACCATGAACTCTCATCTAGACAAAGGATTATTCTGCTTAGAACATCTTAGTAAGCACCCAGATGGCAATGGCACCTTCAATAGAGGCACTAACAGTGTCCCTGTCCTCCATGAGGTTCCTTTACAAGAAACAGAACCAGTATTGCAGCATCTCTGGCTTGAACTGGCCAATAAATTCTAAACAGAAAGGAAGGACAACAATCATAAATACATAGACATCATAGTTTCCTCAGGTTTGTCTCACTGAGAAACTAGATTAAATAAGCCCCAAACTAAACACATCTCAAACAAATACAACGAACTAAAATTCTAGGAAACACCAATATAAGTGACTCTTTGGAATGTATCTTGAGCCAGTGTCTCAGGTAAAATAACTAACTGAATCATTGCCAAATTTCACAACACTCATTTGAGGGTCCGTGTTCAATTAGTGGTTTTGGTATTTCACAAATAATTCTGTGACAGAATAAAGAAAGTCCACCAGAAATGGTGTCCTTCTCTCTAACACTCAGTAGATGAGCTCTCGGGTAGGTGACGTGTTTTCCTGAAGATGGCTTGGATGAGGAACAACGTAGGGCTGGAAGGACAAATGATCATCCAGCCAGAACCAAGCACACTGAGACTGAGACGGTTTTTTCTGTCCATCAACTTAGTTCTCTTTTACTACAGACAATGCTGGTTACCTCCTGTCCTCTCACCAGTGGATGTGGACAACTACCAGCAATTGTCTGTGTCAATCTCCTTTGTAAAAAACATCACCTGGCCCACCCAGAGAGTCCTTCCTCCTACATAATGGTGCTGTTGCTCCCTATCTCGTAGGTTATGGTTTCTAAAAGTTCTAGAGGTGCTGTTCACTCCTCTTGGGATACCCCCAGCTATTTACAGCTTTGCCACACAATGCCAGCTAAGGCTGAATGTGGTCAAGTGAAGAACAATTACTTCCTGCATCTTTTATGCATATCCCAACTTACTATGCCCCAGAATAGGAAACCTACAGAAAACATTATCTTTGTCTGAAATTCAACTTTCTGAATCTTCATTTTCAGTGATTTTCTGTCCACTTACTTCTCACTGCTTCAGCTAACCCTCATAATTTCTCATTAAGTTGGGGATCTTGAAATCTGACATATTTCTTGAAAATATTATTTTCCAGTAAGAAGACAAAGGTGACTCCCATAATTTCTAGAAACTCTAACAGTAAATCTAAAAATTACTGGCAACAGAGGAAAAACCCAAGCTAAACATACGATACAGGCTCTGAAAAATGGGGAAAAACATTCCCCATGTACCATCTTTATCTGTAGCCCAGAATCTTTGCCTTGTGTATGACACCACTGTGGCAGTTTTCTCTAGTGCTCCATCAGCTGATCTCTGTTTCCTTGACAGCCTGTTGAACACCAACAATGTCCATGGATCAAGAAACTATCAGCTCCCCACTGGCATCTCCTGGGGTGAAGATGACCCAGGGCAGGGAGCATAACACAGAGAGCCCAGACTGTACAATGCAAATCTTTTACTGCAAATTAAGCTCTTATTTCTCACTGTGTAAACACTGGATGCAGAGAGTTTAAACTGTAAAACGAGCACGTGGGAGAGCAGAGCCAACAGCATCCAGGCCATGTTAAACTGAGTGCCAGTGGCTGTAGCTGCATGCCCCAACATGTCCCTCTGCCTCGCACATCCAATTAGCTGGTTTTAGGCTTCCAGACACACCCAGCTGGGTGTGGAATGGGGATGTGGACAGATTTAAGGTCCTCCAAGGATGACCCAAAGTGCCTCTGAAGTGATTAACTAGTTCATTTATTGTGGTGAAAGACAGAGAACAGAGGGGAAAATCAGTGAGGGGAGATTCAGGAGCCGGGAGAAGGAAAAAAGGAGACACAGAAGGGGAGTAACAAGTTTGCCACCTGGATGATGCCACTCCAGTCAGCTCACAAAGGCGGCTGAAGGTAAAGCACACTTATCTGCTGCAGAACAGGTTTGGCCTCCTCTCCCCATAATGCTGCACACTTCCTTGTGCTCCCGGCAGAGGACAGCCCTGGCTGCTGCAGCCTCCCCTCCAACGCCCGGCGCGCAGGGGAAATCCCAGAGTGTGTTCATGCTGTCCCAGAGCTGTTCCCGGGCAGCTCTGCGGTGGCTCAAGCAGAATAGTGAAGCTGCTCCAGAACCTGGGACGCACTCCCCAGGGCTGCTCACTTCCCACTGCAGCCCGAGCCAGCTCAGCAGCTTCTCCTGCCTCGCCTCCCAGTTCTGCACTGGGACACTGGGGTGCCTCTGCCAGCAGCGTCCTGCTACTGACACCGCTCGTGACATCATCATTTGCGGGTGGGTAACCGCTTTGCAGAACTCCAAGACCTTCAGTGAACCCGATCAGTCCCAGCACTGGGCAGAAACCGTGGTTTTGCACCACTGCTGCTGTTGTTTTGCGTGGAAGTAAACATCAAAATGCAAATCAAAGCTAGCTGGTTGAATGGGTCACTTCAGCACAAGACAAAAGGGATCTGTTTGCAAAAGAAACTACTGCTACAGCCCCAGAAAGCATTCAGAAAGCAGAAGTGATTTGTGGGGAAGAAGAACTCCACCCCTTTCTTAAGCAAAGCAATTTTATGAGGGCTGGAGAAATGACTCAAGTAAAGTCATTGGGACCACAGAATCACCCACACAAGCAGTTTGTTTAAATTAGGGAATTAGCAATGAGATAAGGGAGCACTGTCCAGTGCAAGGCTGAGACCCAGGAAGGATTTGGAAAGGCTGTGGAGCCAGTTCTCCAGCATCTGCTATGTGAAACACCAGCATGCAGGAAGGCTCTGGCAGAGCTGAGGCACCACAGAAAATCAGCACCCACTCTGCACTGCCATTCCAGCACACTCCTGCTCCCACCCAGCCAGTGCTCCAAAACGCACCAACTTGGTGAGCAACTGGTGAATTCAATCAACAATGAAATCAACAAACACTTCAGGTGGCCACTTTTGGTGCTCTGATACATGTTTGTCACAGGTAAATTCTCTGAAAATGAGAAAGGCTCTCAGGGAATTCACATGGAAACCATTTAATGTACAAAGGTATTGTCATAGTCACTTAGCCAACAGTGTCAGCTACCTGACTCTGTAGAGGAACCTCCAAAATAATCAAATCACCTAAAGGTGCAAGCTGTACCTGGCCTCAGAGGATGAAAAAAGCCCATAATTCACTGGAGTGCTGACTATGTAGCTCAGTGCAAGAGTACAAACACTGATGGCACGTGGTAGTTGGACACTGGGAAAGGCTCTCATCACACTCGCCTGACACGGAGCAAAGGACACTCCATAGTAACACAGCCAATGCAACTCCCCATATCTGAGCTTCCAGGGGCAGGAAAATATAAAAAAAATAATATTCTGAAACATTTTCATGTAAGAGACACTTTAAAAGAGGCACACAAAAGATGTGAGAAAGGTTAAAAAAAAAAAGACTATTAAAACAAAATCCTTAACTTTTTTTAAAGCAGATTCTGATTGAGTAATAATGCCCATTAAACAAAAGGTTCTACCTTTCTTGAAGATTTCCAATCTTCACCTCAGGAAACCCAAAGCTAGAGACATGCTTGGATCCCCTACAAAAATCAGCCATCATCTTTACCTTTGCACACAGACAGCATGGAGCAGAGACATCTGACACGGCTCCAACCCGAGGAATAAATAAAACACTGTCCCTATGGCTATTTTTAAAAGGGGTAAATTTAGAGGGAAGGAGGAGACAAGGGAGCGGAATACATTATTGCTTTCAGGGGTTTTTTCAGTGCTCATTGGTTTGTATAAAGGCTTGGCATGTATCAGTAGGCAGACAAGTGCTTGTTAAGCGTTACTTTTGCACATGGCTGTTATTGCCATGTCCAGACACCAATGCAATCTTCCAGTTACGGAGTATCCGCTCTTCCACTGCCACATACCTGACCCATGGCTTGAACAAAGGCTTCATTTGGCACTCTGTAGTCCTGAAAGCCATGGTTTAAAAACACAGGGCAATATTCTACAGCACTAGAAAAGCTGATAGCAAACATGCAAACTTTTGATCCTTTCCTATTTGAAACCAGTTTATAAAGTTCTATAGCACAAACTCTAGCTATTCCTGAGAAAACGAGAAAAAATAGCACCTTCAAGATGTTATCCTCTCTGTTGAGACACACAATCCCCTCAAGCAGGAAACACACACAAATAGGGGTGGATAGTCAGTCTGCGATGTAATGATTACAAGCTGCTGACATTTCAGAATGTTCCTTCAAATAACAGGTGCTGGCTGAGTACACACAATGCTAGAGAGTGGGAAAGAGCTTTTCAGAAGTCATTGCCTCGAATCACAGAACAACACTGCAAGAGACTGACTGCAAGCTGGTACATAACTTGGTGCCAGCCCTAAGTGGCAAAACTCAGAACAAAACAAAAAAAACCCCAGCCCACAATCCAAACACCTTGCTCAAAAAAGTACTTCAGAGCATTTTCAGTGAGGAGAGAGGAGCCATTCATTATCACCATAGCAAAAAGACTGCAAGAGACCTTTGAGGAAAGGATCCCCTGGCCAACATGATCCAGAAGGAAAACCAGATCAAGACACATAGTTTCTGGCATGACAAGATTTAGAAGGGCCTCTTGGGTCCTCCAGGACTCTCCCACTACTTGCACCTAAAATATATCTTTACTTTTGTACGTGGCAAACTGTCCCCTTTACACAACAAACCGGTATTTTGTGTCTGCTCTATACTTCTTTTTATTTCCTTACTTTTTTATCGAAGTAAGGAAATGGGATTGACTGTTCTGTTTTCAGCCATCTCTAATACCAGCAGGAGCTGTCCTTACAGACACAGTAATAACCCCTCCCTTTGCAGCTTCATTGATCAGTCCCTTCTCAGAACTGCTGCAGCATGGGGAGAGAATGGGGAAAACATCCATTTCAAGAAAAAAAAAAAAGAGGTTGCTACCTAGACTAAAAACTTTATTGATCTGTGAAGCTTTCTGCTAGTCCTGCTTTCCCAGAGGTTTCACAGAGTCGGCAGGAAAACAAACCCAAGCCTGTGAGGAAGAAACAGTGTCATAAGCAGCATGTTTGAAATGCAGCTTGCTGACCTCAGATTTGGGGGACAGAACCTTTAGAAGCTTCTCACAAGAGGACAATCCACCCACTTATGGCACCACTGTGATGGAGCTGTGAGTGGTGCAGGAGCAGCAGCTGGCCTTTGCTATCCTGGCTACGAAATACCACATGGGGAGTTCATGCTGCAGTTCTGGGAGCTTGCTCCCATGTAGTGCCAAGAGCCCTCAGTTCTCATGCTCAGTCCAGATCCCTCCTCTCGTTTCTCCTTTCCCTCTGATATCCCTTCTCTTCACTTGCACCAGCACATACAAGTGTTAGAGATGTGTGCCATTTTCCCTGTGCACACAGACCCACAACACCCCTTTTTTCACCTATTTTCATCTGACTGTGTCTGCCTCATCCCTACCTTCAGCACTGAACCACTATCAGTAAACAAATTCCATGGTCAGACCACAAAATACTGAGGAATACAAATACAGCCTTTTATCTTCCCGAGCTGAAGCACTCCTTGCTTTTTTGAGCAAGGGTGTCTGCATTTGCACACGTGTATGTGACCACAAACATACACACTCGCCTCAAGTTCCTCTTGAATGCTGCCTCTGAACAAGGCATGAGGCTCTGTCAGCGTGAAGACTCTGTCACACACTCTGGGTCTCTCATTATTTGTTAGTTAGTGTGCTTAATCACCTCTTTTACAGAATTCCTCCGTCCTCAGTGTCTCCTGTTGTTGTTCTGTCCTCCAATGCCATTTAGCGGAGCCAAGCCAGCAGTGCAAGAACTCTTCTTGCTCCCTTTTGCTCACCTTGAGCAAAACACACATTTACAAAGCAAGGTACTGATACACAGATCCACCACCCCCAACAGAGAGGGCCAGCCCTCTTTCTGGATGAGATTTGCCTCTCACCAAGATCCCCTCTGATGAAAAAATCTTTACAAAAGGGCAAAACAGAAAAAAAACCCACCAAATCTGAATCGTGACCCTCATTTCAGTTAAAATGGTCCAAATCAAGACTCAATTAAAGCCTCTTCTCTTCATTTCTGGGCAGAGAAAACCAGAAACATTTGTCTCGGGCACAGACACAAGCAAGCAATCTTGGTTTTGCTGGTATTTAAAATGATGAAGAAAGGACTGACAGCACCTCTAACATCCCCTTTTCTCCCTACAACATTTCTTCTTTTGGAAGCAAGAAAGTCAACATTTGAAAACTGAGATTTACACTTCAGAAAAATAAGTGTCCCATACAAGAGGAGAGAGTGAGGGCATGAGATTTCCATTGCTCAGATTAAAATCACACAATACAATTATTCTGCCAGCTCCTGAAAAAAAAGAAGAAAAAAACCCCATAAACTGTACTAGATAAAATCAGCAGCAGTGTTTCCTCTCAAACTGCAGAATAGCAACTTCGGTCCTTTTGACCCAAGCTGAGGCTTGCATGCCCTAGTAATTCTAGCAAATGAGGAACATGACAAGCTGAGCAGTTAGGCTTTATCTATCTAAGTCAGGATAATTACTCTGAAAAAGCACCCTATCAGGACAGATCAGGCAGCAGGGATTTTCATTACTCTCAGATACTGCACAAAACTACCACATTCCCTCCCACGAGGTTACAACTGGCCCAGACATTGTAGGAAGAGAAAGGGGCTGTTTAAGTAGGAAAAGTAAAACAATTACTCCACAGCAGAAGAAAGAGGATTATCCTGAATGGCCTGCCACTGCTTTTTCAGTGATTCTGGCTTTCACCATCATCTTTGTTTTACTTCGTAAAGATTCCAACCATGATAATCTAAGAACCCTATCACACACCTGAGAAAAAAAATAAAAGAAGGCAGTTATACAGGCAGTTATATCTGATCTTCAGGGACATCATGACTAGGGCTGGTTGCTGACCCAGCAAACACAGCCTGGGTAGAAACACCTACTAGGAAAAAAAAAGCAAAAAGGCACAAAACACAACAGAAAAACAGCCATGAAATAAAAATGTCTATTTCTGTCTCATTCTCGTCACCAGAGTCCCACGGAATCCTTGCCATCACTTGTTTTGTCAGGAATTATTTCTCCTAAGGCATACTTCCTTTATTAAGCACGGAGTAAGGAAACAAGGTGAGTTAAGGCCTCAGAATTAGACAGTTTAGTCTTGGAACATTGTTTTCTAGATATGACATGTCACCCAGTCTGGCTAGAGCTGCAGTGATTTAGAATAAATATAACATTTTTGAGTTAATTAGAAATGATGGGCTGTTGTGACCACCAGCGATGAGCAGGAGAAAATTTAAAGTTAGCAGGAGCCCAAGAATTTAACTTAAAAAATCCAATCTAACGTCATTGTTTCTGGTGATACTTCCATGAAAACAGAGAATGATCTAGACACTGACTCCTCTTTCCCCGAGTAAAATCCGCTCTAGATCATTCCCTTACCCTCCCATCAGATTCATGCAATGCTGAAAATTTCTGAGTCTTCATTATTATTATTGTTATTTAATTTAAACAAGATGGGGAAAGAGCAGCACCTTTTTAAAAAACCCTGTTGTGTGCTATAAAGGATAAACAGGTGAGGTTTAAAAAAAGTTAAGTTTATATATGTACATATACACACATACACTAAACCAAATTAAAACCAAAAAACTTGTGAGGAAGTCATTTTCAACAAGAGAGAAGAAAGCCTTATTCCACATCAAGCAAAAGCACCACAAATTAAGATTAGAGTGCACAATCACATGTAGTGCAGATACCAAACTAGCCTGGGTCCTGGAAGCAGTGGAGCTACAGCAGGACAGAGCTCCCTGAGGGCCATCTTATCCCACTCCTTGGCAGAAGCAAGTGCAGAGTGTGCATTCAGGAGGGTGTGCTGTACAGGCACTGCCACAGCTGCCTGCTCTGCCTCCAGCTGTTTTGGCAGATGCCACAAAACGCAGCAAACTAGTGACAACAGGAGACCCAGAGCCGAGCTACAGACTGATTTAGCGACAGTATTTCCATAAGAGAGGTTTCTGAATTCGCCCGTGGCTCTCAGGTGCTCCCTGTAGGTACTGCTTGCTTCAGTCACACGGCAGACAGCTCCTCATTATGTAATTATTTGTGCACTGAAGTTCCCATTCCTGCGTACCTGCACCTTTTCCTATCTCTCTTCCACCCCACAACACCACTTCTAGTTCCTCCAGGCTGACAGGGTAATAAAATTAGGAAGTACACCTAACTAAGGGGAACTGTCAACAACCAAATGTAGCTTAAAAAATAATAACAATTCTTAAAAAAACCCAATTAAAAAACCTGTTAAAGTTCTGCAGACTTCTGGCAGGGCTTGGTCATTTAGCCCAGAGGTCTTTGTCTTCGGGGCCTGCAGGCTAAATTGTCCCGACTGGCAAGAAGCATGCAGTACATGATAAAATTCTGACTAAAAGAAAAAAGTAGTAAGGGCTGGGGGAGAAGAGGCTCTAACATGGAAACCCCAGGCTGCAGTAGCAGCACTTATGCCACCCGGTAGGCTTTCAGGAGGGTGAATTCCTTCCTGTTGGTGCGAGCCGCCCAGATGAAAAGAGCAGCTGCCATGAACTGCAAAGGCGCCGACACGCAGGCGAGGCAGAAGGACCAGCCGAATTCACCCCTCACGTCCTCCGGCAGAGGCAGCTTCCTATGGAGCAGCTCGATCCCAGCTACATAGCAGCCAACGAGGCCCAGCGTGCACAGCCCTGGGGAAGGAAGCAGCACAGCACTGTGAGCTCATCCATGGAGTGCTCCAGGGAGTACTCTGAGCTCCTGGAGAAGGACGGCAGGACACCTACCTGCTAGGAAATGCAGGACTCCAGTGGCAATGGCCGGGTAAAGGCTGCGGCAGGCACAAGCACAGAGCCCAATCAGAGCCCCAAAGCACATGAGGCCGATGCTGACAAAGGGCAGGAGAAACTGCAATCGCCAGAGATCTGCATGTGAAAGAAACACACAAGTCAAGTTTGCTGAAGGTGTGCTAGAAACAGATCTTCTCCCACCATCTTACACTCCCTTCTACCCTGCCGTTTCTGCTTCATCAGACATTCTACATTCATGGCCAAAAAGGACCGAAGACTCCACTGAAGCATAAAGAACTTAATTTGTTAACTCAAAAATTCCTGCACTGCATTCATAGGCAAAACCCTTGCTAACACATCTATGTCTTCCTTTTAAACTTTGACCTACTGCCTGTGCTACTGTAAAAAACAATAAATGGCAAGCAAGATGCAGGAGCTTTCCTCGCTGTTGACTGTATTTGAGAAACATCTTTTTTTAACTCTACTTGTTTATCTGCCAGAACTGAAAGACACTTACAAGTCCGATTAAAATCCGTGCCACTGTTGTGATTTCCAGGCTCGATGTACTTTTCTACAAACTGATCAGAGAGTGAGAAACTGATGCAGTTTGTAGTCATATCAGTTTCTAGGGGTGGAAAAAAAGAAAAAGTTACCATTAGGAGTCTCCCCTCAACCCTCCTTCTCCCCTTTCAAATCCTCCTTTCCCAATGACTTGAGCTAGGAAGCTCCTCAGAGTTCCCTTTGTGAGAAAAAATTACCTCTCCAAACAGATCTGTAGATGCTTTCCTATGATGTAGTTGGCATAACGTGTCTGTTACAAGGTGTTACACTAAGGGACAGCATTCCAACGTGCAGAATCTTCAAGCTTCCCTGGATTATCCACAGAGAACTGTGCCACGTGTAACAGATTGGGAAAGAAATGTGGTGGCATATGATGCTCAACTGTGTTGCCACATATTCTTGTGCCCAGGGTCCCTTAACTAAAATGTGCTTATCTCCACATGCAGAACGTAGTCTCGTACTAACAGTTAAATCAAAAATGGGATAGAAAGGCCTATTTAAAGAATATGAAGGATTTGCTTCTTTACACTAAATTTCTACCTCAGATTTTACTTTCGAGAATACTCTTGAGCAGAACCAGTTTAAGTGTCTTCCAAAATAAGTATTTTCATGAGAGGAAAAAAAAAAAGTATTTCAGGTAATGTTTTTTTCCCTCCAGAAATGTAGCTGAAAGTACATCTTTAAGAGAGTTCCAAATGAAGGGGTTCACACATACAGTAAGTACCCAAAATTGACTTTGAAGCAATTAAAATAATTGTTTACCACACATTTTATCCCCTAACGATTTTGAAAAATAATACAAATATTTCACTCCATATCCATTCAAGGAATCCTGGATGTGCTGATGCAATGGTGGGATATTTGTGACATGAACACAGTGAATGATTAGCTAAAAGCAATGAGTGCCTCCTTGATAAAGTAGTGTCTTTATTCCATTGCTGGATCCCAGGATGTGTCCTTTAAAGACAGTAACTGGGAGAGCAACTATAAACGTATCCCCAACTGGACAGCTGAGGCAAAATAAAAATCAAGTTTGTAAGATTAAATTTAGATAAGTATCATGTGTCAAAACCAGAAATTGCAGCACTGACAGCCACAGACCGTTTTGCCCTTTGCTTCTTTAAAAATCTGGACTGTCTTTATTAAAAAACCAACCAACCAAAACATAAGCTAGAAATAAACCTTCTGGAGGAACAAAGCGGCACGAATCTGTTCTGAGGAAGTTAGCACACAGCACCCCAGGCAAGCTAGGGAAGTGATAATTGCTCCGGAGATACCTGGTGGGCTGTACCAGTGAGAGTTTTTGGGTACAGTGATACACCTCCGCCACAATCCGACCGTGCCGTTGCACCGGAAGAGCGCATCTGTGTAGGTCTTCTCGTCTGCATCTTTGCTGACAAACTCCTCCCAGATGCTTCTACCAGCTTCACTAACATTCTCGGCTGGGGACAGGGTGTGGTATTCGTACCAGAAGTCGGTGCCAATGGATGCTGCCATGTAGATGGTGGAGATGAGGCTGAGCACGCAGGCGATCACCAGCGCGGTAGCAAACCGGTTATCCATCATGGCGCCCTGCGTGGCAACACAGGGACAAGTGAGCAACGCTTCTGCAAGTACAAAGTTATCCCAGCAGTGCCAAACTCGTGGCATCAGCCCCCTTCTGCGACATCCCCTCGGGATATGCATGCCTTCCTTTCTCTACCTGCTAGAATCAAAGGGACACTGAGCAAATCTACAGTGCTGGCCAGCATCCGCTGGATCTGCAAGTTCCAAGTAGGGATAATATCCCGGAGAGAGTGCTCTCCCAGCCACGCTGCACTGGCTGCTCTCCCTGAAACAGCAACTGACAGAACAGCACCAGCTCGTCTCCAAAGCAGATGACACAGCTCGCTGCCATTTGTGATCCTGATTGTAGGCAACGTCAGAGACTCCATCCACAACGCCCAGGAAGAAGACTTATCTTTCCTTAAGAGATTACCAAGGGTGGAAGTTATTTTTAGCCTGCCACCCCATACGGCTTTCACAGCTTGTGTTTACAGCAAAGATAAGAACCGCAGCCATGCCAAAAAAGCTCTTCCAGGCTGCTCACAAAGGGCAGCCATGCCAAGGTGCTGGAATGCCTTTAGGGAAGAGAGAAATGCATCTCGGCACTAGAGGCAGAACATGAAGGAAGCATTGGAAGACAAATTTGGAAATCATGATAAATGCCGCAATAATGCCACAATACATACCGTGGTATTTCTGAAGACCTAGAACAATGCAGGGGGGTGCCCTGTTCCATGGGAACAAGGTGACAAAACGGAAAGGCCTTCATATGCTGCCACAAGGACTTTGCGTCCCTCTCTTAGGGGTCATTCTTGCCCTTCTCTGTGGGGTCGTGCTCCCAAATGGCATAGATTCAGGGTCAAAGGAGGCACGGGGAAAATACAAATACCATACATGCTTATGCTTATGACAATACCATGACTTTAACGAGCAAGTGATTGGTAATACAAGAAATGTTTTGTGGCTGAAATACACCAGAGGACTCCTCTCAGATGCCAGTTGTTCTCGTGCGCTTTGTGTGTTTGATTAAATTTATGGATTATTATGAATCAGGCTTGAGGCACTTGCCAGAGGAAAAAAAAAATTCAAACTAGCTCAGCAGCTAGCACCAGAGGTAGGCTGGTGGCAGGAGCTACTATCTAATCAGCTCTTGTCTACTGCTTGCTCTACCTCCCTTCTCCCACACACTTTGATCAAAATATTTTGGTCTACTTTCTTTGCAACTGAATGAACCGCAAGTGGAAACAGCAAGTGCCTTAAACCTCAACATTCACAAGGAAAAACACCAGAGCCTCAAGTCAGACTTGTCAGTAAGAAATTCTGAGCTAGGAAACAAGTTGCAAATTAAAGAAGGGAATTTCAAAGGCATCAACGTTTGCTGTTAACAATACCATTCTTATTTCTTTTCCCCTCCATCTGCTCCTCTATTTGTCTGAAACTGGCTAACAAGGAGGAGAAATTATGTGTTCCCGTATCATTTCCTATGCTTCATTTCCAAATTAAATGAGGCACACTCTCTGCAATATCCATCCTTGAACGGCACCCTTAGCGATGAGGAAGAATAGAACTGATTTTTGGTGAACTGACAAGAAACACGCATTCCAAATACTGCAAAGTTTGCATAACACGACTGTACTTAAATAATAATCTACAAGCTGTAAACTTTTATAAGTTAATAGAAATATTGAGAGGGAGAACACACCGTATCCGGGCTTATTTATGTAGAAAACATAGAATCGAGCCCAGACTTGGAAGCAAATTCTCTGTGCAATGTTTAATTCCTGGTTATGTACTTCCACTCTACTTTGATATCCCAGCATCTTGCTCAAGGTACACAGGATATGGGACGAACAGGATAGGGAGAGCAAGCGCTGTGTAGATCTGACCTCACCATTCAGCCCTACTGAGCTAACTGAGGAATCCCCTCCCCTTCACACACTGCTCCCGAAGCAAACAGGGCAAGTGGCACCTCCAGGGCCAAAGCTCCTGCCCAGCTGAGCTTAGAGCTGAGCACATCACTCTCACAGCAAGCAGCAGAGCAGGCTGGTGAGCAGGCTGGTCTGGATTTTCCACTGCATTGCAATCACATCTACTGCAAGAGGAACCCTCTGCAACAAACTCCTCTCTTTAGAAAGGGCTCTCTCTGGGTGGAAGGATCACAAAAACCCACAAGCTCCATCCCCAGAGTAGTGTCTGGTGAAAAAGAAGGTAACCAGGACATTACTGGGCCATTGATCCGCTGTCACTGCCTTTCAATATAAATGCTGACAATGACAAAGCCCTATCAAATTTACACCTAACACAGAGAAAGAAAAGAACTGGCCCCAAAGCCTTCCTTTCAGCTACATATCCCTGCTGCCAGGTGCAGAGCACTGGTGCTGGCAGAATCTCTACCAGATCACCATTAGACGACACCCACACACTTCCGAACAGCCTTCTGCGTGCTGGCGTACTGCGAACGTGGCAGAGCTGATGTCAGCCGGCAACCAAGAACAGTTCATAAGCAAAATGAAGGCTGAAGCACCAAACAGCAAATTAAAGCATTGCCCAGTGTTCATTATCCACTTGGTAAAAGGGACATGGCAATCTACTGACTTTCAATCCTTGTAATGCAACTGCAGGCAGGGGTAGAGAGCGGCCAAGGGGGCTACAGACCCCAAAATCGAGTGGGCGGCTTTGTGTGGCATTGTCCCAAAATGACTTTCGGTATGGACAGGACAGTGACAAGGCAAGAGTGGACCCTCAAGTCCTTACAATAAAGGTCCCCTCAGTGCTTCTGCCTAACGCTGCAACTGCTTACAGAAAAGATGAAGAACTCTGCAACACTTTATGCAAAGCTTGAACCAGTTTTTCCTGCCAGTGGAGCAGACTTGGCTACCCTGCCCATTCACTGTGCAGATCCACTGCATCTTCATTTACAGGAGACACACTCCCCCTTAAATGAGGTGTCCTTTCAAAAGAGAGAACCATCCTGCCAGCCCCAGGCAGAGCTCAAAGGGAGCAGGGAGCACAGCCAGTAAGAAAGAGTTACCAGAGAAGACCATGAAGAAACACACTGCGTGCTTATGGGATTAATGCCACGCTTTGCCAAAGATCCTGTGCAGAACAATGTGTAGGAGGTGCTTTTGAATGAACTTGCTTATGAAAAAATAGTATTACTACTCTCAAAGAGAACACTAATTATAGAGACATAAAGATTGATAACTAATAAAAATGCTTTTTCTCCACAGGCTGTCAACAAGAGCCTTCGTTGTTTCAACAGGTTTGTTCATGTAGCTCTGACAGCACATTTCTGTCTGACAAGAGAAGCTACTTCAAACAAATTACAGCTGAAACTAAGCTATACAACGAATTTAGGACAACATTAGGTGCTTAACAAGATACTGCAATTATATTCACATTTTAAAAGAAGTGAGACACATAAAAATTCTTAAATTTTCAAAAAAAGAAAATTTTTCTGAAAAAGCTCGAAAAAGAGAAGGCAAAGGCCAAACTGGAAGCAATACTCAACAGAATGACTAGACTGCATGCATTTCAAAGAAGGGAAAAACAAAGGGAGCCGAATCAGTACTGAGTCAGGAAAGAAAAAACAGAGAACAGAACAAAAGCAAGTATTCTGGCAAAAAATCAACTCCAAGACTGAAGACTGGACAGTCTTTGTAAGAAGTTACTGTACCATGGCACAAGGGAATACAAAAACATGCATATTTTTATCTTGTTACTGCAGTCGCTCCTTTCAGCCAACAGTGGGTCACCACATTTAAGAAACTCCTCTTACGTGACATCACAAAAGAGGAGGGCTGCACTCGCTGGCATTCTCTCAGGAAACATGCTTGCAATCAAAAAGGGATTAGGCAGAAGGCCTACAAGAGGATGCAAATACGGGGAGAGGGCTGCCGACAGCACCAAACAGGACGGCCCCTTCGATAATCAGGGCAACAAAATGTTAGGAAAGATTGCTACTAAACACCTTCTTACCTTCGGAGATGCTCAGAGTCCCTCGGGACACACAGCTCCACTGATTCCACGTCACTTCAGAGGCACAGTGTTGTTTGTGTCCTGTGGCCAGCGGAGAGCATGAAACGCAAACCTCCCTTCTGCCCTGACTGTGCCATTCATTCAGCTTCTTCCACACCGCCAGTTCACAACAAGTGATCTACAAGCAGAGAGCAAACCGAATGGCTGGACATCATCATTTCACTCTCAAATTACTTGACAGACATCTCTCAGTGCTATCACTGACGAAAAAAAGAGATAAAATGGAGAGGGGAAATTACTTGAAAAGCCCTGGGGCCAAGAGAAGCTGTCCCCGCAGGACCAGCCCGGCACCGGGCCGGGCCGGTCGGGCATCCCCACGGAGCGCGACCGCCCCTGGGGGTCTCGGGCCTCCCAGGCGTCAGCCCCGCGTGGGGGGCGACAGCCACGGGCCGGCAGCAAACCCGAGGGGAGCACCCCGAGCCCTCAGCCCCGTTTCCCCCCTCAGCCCCGTCCCCCCTCAGCGCCAGCCCAGCCCGGCCC
>VZTA01028658.1:582062-626125 GCA_013398855.1 Mohoua ochrocephala
CCCCACCTGGCTACAGCCTCCTTTCTAGTTCTTTCTATTTCTCTTGACTGCTTGTAAAAAATGGTGACATGATAACCTGGGTGAATGACTTGGGAAAAAAAAAAATCGGTAAAAATTGCAAAAATTGGCAACTGCCTCCATGCCCCAAACTGGATGTTTCCCTCCATCCCTGGTACACAAAACTGTGGAAATTACAAAAGGACTCTTAAAAGTAGTTAACAATACCCCTGCCCTGGCTGAGAGACCAGCCCACACAGTCTTGGTTTTACAAACCTCCAAACAAGCAAACAAATACTCAGAAAAACCCCCAGAAGCATCCGAGGCTTTCACGCCTCTGAGACTTCTGGCAAATTATCCCAACCAACTCCTCCGCCAGAACAGCCAGGAGGCATTTTTGCAGCAAGGTAAAAAACTGGGATATAAAGGTGAAAGCAGTCATAGAAGAAACTTCTCAGATGTGGCGCAACATTAATTTTTTAATTTAAAAAAATTATTAGAAATTGTATTTAATTGAAGAAGTTTCTATGTGCTCCACCTTTCTGGAACGTGGAGCTGTCTCAGCAACACCTCGTAATGTAACCGTGCACAAAGACGTATTTTGAGGTCTGTCTGGCATTTATCCCGGACTCTAAAATACTTCACATCTTTATCAATGGCCTGGAAGAATGCAGAGTATTGCTGATAAACCTCACAGATGACACGAGGGAAGGGTAAATAATGACATGGAGAGGGCGCTGGGACAGGGTGACCTGATCACGTCGCAGCTGGGGCAAGCAAACATGCATTTCAATAAGGTCATCGATGAGCTCATTAATTTAAAAGCAAAGACTGGAGGCTATACTCACCTGACATAAGACTTCATCCTGGGAAACACAAAATGAAACAGGAAAAATGTTGAAGTACCAACTGCCAAGACGTGCCCCCCCAAAAAACCCCCAACTTTCCCGTAGCCACGGATGTATAAACTGAGAAATCACAAGGAAAGAAGTTGTATCACATCTAGAATTGCTGCTGGCTCTGAAATAGCGTGTCTAGTTTTGATATGTTGGCAAAATAGAGATTAACTTGAAAAGGGATATGAAAATCACTGAGCAATTAGAAAACCTCTCTCAATGAAATATATCACAGAGGGTCAGTCAATTTTATTTATAGGAGTTTATTTAAGGAGTTAATTTATTGAACTAAGTATTTGCAAGACAATAAAATACATGTAGCAGCAATAGGGAACAACAAAAAAAAATCAGTAACTTCTTTCTGTATACCTGGAAAAGCTATCAAAGGTTGAAACCAGAAAACATGAAAAGGAAAAAAAGTCAACAAAACCCCTGTGTATTCTAAGCCATGGTAAAAGCAGAATTGGAACCAGTTACTGTAAAGTGCAGGGAATTATCTAACACTGGCATGTCTACAGTTTTTCTCCTAAAAGATCTAATTTTGCAAAAATGAAAATCCATTCCGAAAAACTTTGCAGCCATTGCTATTTCCATTATTAAATTAGGCTACAGCGGCCTCTTCTTTTTCATAATCTGCCCTGATCAATAGGAAGTGTGCAGCTGCTCAAAAGCATCCAGAGGGAAGAGATGCGTTTCCATTTTATTTACTTAAAATCAAATACTCTCTACAGATTTCACCTGGATTTTCTTTTTTCCTGGAAAAATACCGTTATAGTAAGAGTAACTCAATAAAAACGTTACAGATGAACGTATGGGGTCATTCCTTGCCAGCAACTTTTTTCTTTTTTCTCTTCTTTTCACACCTTCTCAGTGTGCCTCAGCAGAAGCACTGGCTGATCAGTTTAGTTACAGAACAGGATGAATTGGGAAGGTTTTAAAAGTAAGAGTTTGCTTTACTGTGCACAGGAAAGCACAAAGGGAATGATGCTAAGGGAATAATCCTGAGGGCTATAGCTTAAATCCTGCTTTTTGCAAAAGTGAAGTTTCTTTGATAGCAGACCTGGGTCACGAGCATTACTAAGTTCTCAGGCACTGACAGAAGAATTTAACATCAGAGTGCCGCGAACAAAACAAACAAAACCAAAACCCCAGTATGTTGCAAAAAAAATTAAATTGTTTAGTACAAAATGTGTGTCACTTTAGTTATCACAGTCTAAGGAAATAAGTAAACATTTGTAGGAGGTGGCACCATCTGTATTAAATGAAGCTGATACAGGATGAAAAAAGAAATAATTCACTTCAGGAATTACTGATTCAGACCTGAAAAAGGTGGTCAAAAGGCTGCCTGTTTTTTCCAAAACTACTAGTTAATTTACAGGATATCACCTCCCCCAACAAATAGTCTCTTTGCAATAATAAAAAGTTTTAGTTTTAAATAAAATAAAAAGTATTTTAGTTTTAGGCACCATCTATGAGCATTTTGCACAGCCTGAGTGAGCAGAAAATCCCTTCGATTCCCCTCAGACCTCTTTATACAGTTTGCCTGGTTTTATTTCTGCCTTCTTTGTTTTTCTTTAATTTTTTTGTGGCACAGGACACAGTAGGATAATTTTCACGGAGGGAAAACCTTCTAGATGTGCTTCTCCCAAATAACATGAACAGCACTGGGGCATTATAATGATACTCATCCTTTATATCAGTGGTCTCCAAACCTTTTTATCATGCATCTTTTCAGTAAAAACTTTTTGAGCAGGCACCCCTATTAAATGTAAATATTTTTTTAGAATTATACACATGTACTACAGTACCAGTATATAATGTACATTATAAAACATACACAAAAATGTAAATTAAAAAAGGATGACATAAATGGCAATAAACAATAATCAGTATTTAAAAATTAAGTGTACAAAAAAATTTTCCTCCTGCACTGCATTTTGTAGACCACTGCTCTCAGCGTGAAACTATTTCAGTCTATCCTGAGGCATGGTCTCAGTGCCCACAATTTTACCCGAAGAGGTTCCACCTTTTCCTCTTCGTTGAGGGATGAAACTTCTATTGGTTAACATTCATGTGGTTACCTCTGAGCCTGCCTTCAACTAGCCATGGCATAGTAGGGCAGTTTCAGCCAATTTAGTGTGGAGTTTTTGAGTTTTTCTTTTCTAAATAGGTCTGCAAATCTGTTTCTTATGCGTTTTTTAAGTAAAATCATTCAGAAATGGCTACACTTTATTTTACAGCCAAATGAACCTCAGTCCTTCTCAGCATTTATCACTATTAATAATTTACAGATGCGCAGCTCATTTTATCTAGGTGCCTGTGCTTATATAAAAGCGCGTGTACAACCTGGAACAAAACGACACATAAACTATCAGTAAAACAGAGGGTGTAGAACAAAAAAAATCAACAAAAAAATAAACAACTCACAAGAAACAAACCCACACCTTGCTACCTGGGAATGCTTCAGCTGCAGAAATCTGTAAGGGGGAGGTGGTGTGTGTAACAAACAAAATCAGCAGCGCTGCCTACTTCCTGTGCAGATATTTTTCCCACAAATTACGCGACTACGTGCCGTAAAACATCTATCGCAGGCATTACAGAACCGTGAACAAAGACATGAAAGCTTTTCCCTTGCTGCCCTTGGAAACACCTCAGCATTTCCCACAGGGAAGATTTAAGGAATGGTACAAGCTCTGACCCGACAGATCTCACAGGTGCATTTGAGAGAGGCAGAACCGTCAGAGAAACGCACAATTTAAAGCAGGACTGGCCAAAAGCGGGGCCACCATCACAGGACCTGCTCTGAGTGTCTGGTTACAAAAGTGAAGTTCGTTCTCAGGTTCAAAACTACTCAGCATTTAGAAGCTTCATTTTTTCAGAGCTGCATCAAGGGCTGGACAAGATGGGTATCCCAAACGGAAGAACATACACCTGAGCCAACCAGGAGCTGGTTGCTTCAGCAGAGAATTTTTTCAGGAAAAGGGTTTACGTGTATCTGGTGAAGCCTGGGAGGAGGAAAATGCTGTGGAAATACAGGAGTAGGATGAGGAGAGGGTGGAGTCTGTCCTCCTGAGCTTTCTGTAGTATCTATGCAGGAGTGTTATGAGGGGAATTTCCATGTATTCAGTATTTTTGATAGCTTGGCTCTATCTCAGGGAAGCGAACTCTGGGAAGAGGAAGACCCTACATGATGCCCTAAGTGAATCACTATCACACAAAACCACCCCAGCCTGCTGCTGCTCCACTTGCATAATTACAGATCACTTCATTATTCACGACAATGCTTTAGATTATCTTTGCAACTCTTCTGCCCAGATGAGGAAGTATCATATGTGGAATAAGGCAACATGCAGCAACATCCCTAAGTCTGCTTAGAGCATTCAAGAAAGACAGAGCAAATTCAGAGAGCTGGTCCCTGTTGGAAAAGGTTTACTATTTAATTTTTTATTTTAGTGAGTAAGGCTATTAAAGTAATGGCAGACGACATAGTGAGGAACCACAAACACAGGAATACACAGACATAAACTTATCTTTATGATGCCTTTAAGCTTTTTAAAGATACTCACTTTTTTGCTTGCTCTGAGATGGAGAGGGAAGGAGTGAATTTCAAGGAGTATGAAGTAGTGTGAGATGGAGGGGAGAGAAGTTTGTGTCTGATTTCTAAAGCTTGTAACTGCTTGCAAGGCGTTATTTTCTAACTGCAGAGTGAAATAACACATAGGTCCGCCTTTGCAAGAGAGGCAGAACTGTTGTAGAACTGACTGCAGGGGTCTGCTGATCTGCTCTGGTACTGATGGAAAGAGAATGCCTCTATTTCCCAGTGCTTCTCGGAAAAAAAAAACTTGAAAACAGATTCCTTGAAGCAGCAATAAGCAAAGATCACACAAAACTCATGTCTGCACTGAATTCATCAAACATCTTTTTTTGTAAACTCTAAGCTACTTGGGCTCTTTTACACAAGTCTTGGCTGAAAACTCAGTATATTCTTTTTTCTCTTCAGATGGTGAGAGGATGATTTTTAGCCTGTGTTTTCTTGCAGGTTTACACTTAATGTCTCTTGCATGCAAATTGCAGTGTCCTCAATGCAACCTGATTTTAAGAGTTTTAGGAGTTTGGTTCTATGCTTCCTTCTCCCAGCTTTGCCCGGGGAGAAATAAGCTGGCACACAAATCCATATGTAACTGACCAGTGACAAGTCTCTCATAAACAAAAAGACTTGCAGCAACAGTACCTATTCACTTCAGTCACCACAGAAGACACTTTTACATTTCATTGAAAATAAGAATTGTCTTGTAGGCGATCGAGTGCAGGAGATTACTCCTAGAATAACAGCGAGGCATTTTAGAAATCTATGGAAAGTTTTTTACTCTGATTCATGAGTGAACTAACTAAACAGAGTCACTGCCTCCTACTTAGAAGAGGACACAGTGATTTCTTTTTTTTTTCACAGTGATTTTTTTTTTTTCACACCCACTTTGAGAAGGCAGGAAGATGATTTTTAGCCTGTTATTCCTTACAGGTTCACATTTACGTCTGTGGCATACAAATCAATAATCTCAGCCAGGGTGCTTTTATACACCTCGATCCTTTTTCAGCGCTTGTGATGGCTGAATTACGCTCACTGGGTAAATGCTTACACATCCAGTAAAAACAGTCAGCTGGAGTCCACTGGTGCCCTACAGATAGGAAGGCAGTAGTGTGTAACTGGGTACTTATTAGATATCAGCATATCTACAACTGAAACAGAGCCCACCTAAATACCCTTCCATCCAGCAGCCAGTCATTTCACAGCAGCTGGCTGCTTTTCCAGGTTCCTGGAAGCCTACGAGGCACCTGCTGCACAGGAGCACGTAACCTGAGCACTGGGAGAGGGAATCTGAGCGCATCCTGACTGCACTGGAGAGGCTCACTGGCTGTGCATGCAATTTGGAGCTGCTCTTTGCATGTGGAGACACATACAGATACAAACTGTATGCCCAGGGATGGAGCACGCACCAGGAGGTGATTTCCTCAAAGCTTTGAGAATCCTGGAGGCGCGCCTGGTCTGTGAACACGCTGGTGGGAGGGAGAGGAAGGAGAAAATGAATTTATTTTTAGAAGAGAGGAAGGATGATGAAGACCAGTAGTGCAAGGTTTCAAATTAGTATGCACTGACAAAGCTATAATGAATTCGGTAGTTTTAAAGATGAGAATTTCCGTTTGATTTATGCCACGCTAAAGGGGCTGCCTGGAAGGTAAGTCACAGCTGGAGCAATACTGATATTGCAAATGAAAGATGAAGGAAATCAGAGCTCGGTAAGAGAAGTGAGTGCTGTACATAAGAACAGCTCAAGAGCCATGCAGGCTGTGCAGCCAGAAGGAGAAGGAACAAACCGCTGCTCTGGAGTTCGGGACTGTGGCTGATAAGAAAGCCTATGTGGGGGATGGGAGCATCAAGTCAAATTTCAAATTGCAGAAGAATACACAACACACCGGAAAACTGTTCTCAAAGTTTCTAATATATTCCTAAAGTCGGGTGTGGACAGTCCAGATCTGGGGGAATTGGTGGGGCTGCAGGGCAGGAGGAGGGGCACTGGCAGGGCAGCCAAGAACCTGGGACTGATAAAGAACAACCAACTACAGGGCAGGATGGATATAGTAATTTTAAATGTTTCTCCCTGTAAATATTCAAATGAGAGAATTACTTTCAAACAGAAAACAACAATCACGGGCAGACAAGTAAAGTAAAAACGTCCAAGCTTCAGAAAAGTCAAACTTGTCCCAACAAGCAATTTATACAAAATATTTTGAATACAGATAAAGGTTGGGGCACCTGAATTCCCTGTTCTTGGGCTTCTTATGAGCTGGTACAATCTCAAATTTCTTCACACTACAAATATACTTTCCTAAAAAAAAAAAAAAGTCCAGAATCTTGAAAACTACTTTCCCTGCACCTGAAAGAAAAGCAAAACCTGAAGCCAGAAAATGCAAAATGGAGATAGAATCAGTAAAACTAAACCTGATTTTTAAAAACCCACAAGCATTTATTCTGAAGGCAGGGCTTTGACTAATCAGATACTCTTGTTGATTGTTCGTTGCCTATGCAGTTGGTTAAAAGCGTAGAAATTACCTCCCCACAAAACCACTTTTCTCCTCCTCCCCCCTCTCCCCTCCTCCCCGCTCACTGATAAGATGTTTTTAAAGACCTGGAAGGGAAGGGTAGGGGAAGCTCAGAGCCTCCCTCAGAGAGAGAATGAAGACAGCTGGGCCAGAAATGGAACTCCCCCAGCTGTCATCCACGGCTACGGTCACCTTCAGCTATGACTACTACTACGATGACCAGTGCCAGTACCAGCACCTGCAACACATGTCTACTTTCCTCCCTATCCTTTATAGTACTGTGTTCCTGGTGGGCATCGTTGGCAACTCGATCCTGATAGCGGCCTTGGTCTTCAAGCGACGGGTCCAAAGGCTGATCGACATCTTCATCATCAACCTCGCTGCGTCCGACTTCATCTTCCTCGTCACGCTGCCATTCTGGGTGGACATGGAGGTGTCGGATGAGAGCTGGAGGGTAGGATCTTTCCTCTGTAAAGCCAGTTCCTACGTCATCTCAGTCAACATGTACTGCAGCATCCTGCTCCTCACCTGCATGAGTGCCGACCGGTACCTCGCTATCATGCACCCCTCCATCGCAAGACGGATCAGAACGAGACCCTATTCCAGAGCGCTCTGCATCTGTGTCTGGTTATTATCCTGCTGCTTAGGGATGCCAACCCTTTTGTCCAGAGAACTGAAGAAGCAATACGGAAAGACTTACTGCACAGACAAAGCCGTGACAGAAGCCAAACAGATCATGTCACTGATGCTTTTAATCCTGGCCTTCTTCTTCCCACTGTTGAGTATCTTGACCTTTTACTGCTCCATCACCAAGAGACTCTGTGTGCACTATCAGAAGGCTGGGAAACGTGATAAGAAACTGAGAAAATCCATCAAGATCGTCTTCATTGTAGTGGCAGCTTTTGTTGTCTCCTGGGTTCCTTACAATTTTTTCAAGCTTATGGCCATCCTTTTGCGACTCCTAAAGCAGCCCGACTGCTTTCCTGGCACGGTTGCCCAGCTGGGCATAAAGGTGAGCAGCCCTTTCGCTTTTGCCAATAGCAGTGCCAACCCTTTCATTTACTTTTGCTTTGACAACTACATCCGCAGAGCCATGCTCCAGTGCCTGTGCCCATGGGTGAAAATCAGCAGCAACAACTCTGACACCCTGGACTCCCACCTGAGCCATTCCTTATCCAATTTTGTGGCGGGGGATTATGCTGCCAGGAAGAGGAAGCGCTCTGTGTCCCTCTGACTGAGAGCTGGGGCTGCGGAGGAAGGAACTTCTCCCCCCAGTGATGGCAGGAAAAGAAAAAGAGAAACGAGCAACAGAGACAGGTGCAGGTGTAATGCAGCCAGGGCTTCAGGTGGGAGGGATGCTGCTTCCTTTCAAATGCAGATAGATGGGATAGGAAACCTTAACCACAGAATTACTTCACAATGATTGCCGTGACAATGCGTGGTGTAAATGTGAAACCATCATACCAAAAAATAGCTACAAATGCTTATGCTGGAACCCCAGTACAAGTGCTACAAACTACAGAAAAGAACCACGTGATTCGGTCAAGGCCTCTCCGAGACAAGCTTTGAACTTGTGTGTATATAGGTTTTTATTCTGTGCAAGAAAAACAACACGAGTGTTTCTTTTTGGTCCCTAGCTTGCCCATAAATAATTCACAATGTCCTCAAACCAACCTGATCAATTGTGGGTTTTCGGAGGTTTTCCGAACTTAGAAATCCAATATTTTTAATGAATTTGTGTGTTACCAGTTCTCATAACTTGAGAGTCTTGTGCATTTTAAGTCTCAGCTTCTTATTACGGCATTAAATCTTCAGTTTTAATTGTAATAATTGAAGTCTTTAGCCCCTCGGATTTCAGAAAAAAAGAGAAGTGGAAGGCAGAGAAGCAGGAGAGAAGCAAAACCTTGCATTTAACCTTTCTCTTAAAGAAAAGAAGACCAACAAAAGCACACTTGTGCTTTTTACGACTTTTTGAGGACCTGACACGATTTCTGGCTGCTTGGGTCAGAACTGAAGAGTCACTGCCTTCTACTGAGGGAAAGGACACAGTGAGTTCTAGAGTGATCGGTTACACACGTGCAAACCTGCTAAAAGGCTTCAAAGGGAAGACAGCTGTGTCAGCTAACTTAGCTCATGAAAAATAGAAATGAGCAAAGCCTGAAGCCCTGACTACTGTCTGGACAGCAGAGAAAAAACCCCTGGAGACTGGACGATGAAAACGGTACCCCTCTGATGTAACTGCAGCATGTGTACATTCACTGTGGTTTTTCTTTTCACACCTCTGTACTTTCTAAACATCTGTCAATGGGAATAACTCTTTGGAGTGTTACAAATAAATCCTGGTATTTGCATTTTGTATCGAGCCTTGTTGAACAGTCGAGCTGCTTAATGTCTGCAGAGAATCAAAAGCAGACCTCACACGAGGGCATCGCAAACCTAGAAGCCGAGGCGTGCACATCTTGCCCAGCTCCCCAGCCAGTTCCACACGGGACCTGCTGGCTGTCAGAGCAGGTGGAGAGCTGCCTCTACAGGCTCAGGGCAGGCAGAAGTGTCTTTCAGCAGCTGCTGGTGGCAGAGTGCTCTCTGGCACACAGTAGGGTACTGGGGTACACACCTGGGCTACGAGGACACTCACAAAGTTTTTGCTCTCCCCTCCCTTCACTGCATGTGTTTGTTTCCTCCCTCACTACCTCTAGTTCTAAAAGATTTTGTTTTTCTTCCTCCACATGACAGACTTTCCCTCCCACCCCCACCTAACTGCCAAACTCCTTTTGCAGGCTCACAACTGCATGAAGAGCATCGGGTGTTCCCAGACCTGCCAGTGTTTGAGAATGAGACCAGTGTCAGTTCAAATTTTAAAGTTATAGTTTTACATTTACTTGCAGTGATCCTCAGAAACTGCTGTCTCCTCTCAATCTCTTATCTTCTTTCTACCTTTACAAGTGTATAATGAGACCTTTTTTATTTTTTAGAAAAATAAGCCTAAGATTTGCATTTCAACTAAGATACAATTTTTACTACAGAAAAAATCATGAAGTCAGACTTATTCATTATTTCCTCAATCCCTGCCCAAAGCACTACAGTACTTTGGAATACACTCAATCTACAAGACTTTAAATAATTTTGGTTAGGGCTGCTGGTTTCTTTCTTTCTTTTTTAAAAATACTTCAAAATACCTGATCAAATTGGAAAAATTACTACGGAAATCCATCAAGATCTTATGCTTAAAGCTTTAGTTTCTGGAAAATAACAAATAAACTTGATAAATATTGCCAGGCTTGAGGAGAATCACATATAAATGCCACAGCAAATGCTCCACATCAGCAAAGAAATAAAAAAAGAAAAAAAGAAAAGAGGCAACTAATTCAGCAAAGGAAGACTCACGAGATTCTTTCAGACTTTCATCCAAAAGAGTGTACCTTATTTTATTTCATCCAAAAGAGTGTACCTTATTTTCTTGTGAACTGCAGGTCATTTGACATTTTCATGACATAGTGAACATTATTTTAAATTTCTTTTTTTTTTTCAAAAAAAGGACAACCTATGCTTGAACAGCTTTGCTTCAGGAACTGTTACTATTCCATGTTAACATTTATTATTTGTTTGTTGGCACTAACATATCTTAAGATGATACCAAAATTATTGTGATCGCAAGTATTTAACGTGGTAGACTTGAGTAATGTAACAGGATGCCTATTTTGTCTGTGTTAAAAGAATTTAATGACAGTAAATTGGTTTGCTATGTAAAATGGAAATGGTGCAATTCTGATATGACACTTGCCAAAGACTGTGGCAAGTAATTTGGAATGGGCTTTTTTCCTTGCAACTTTTATTATTTTAAAATAAATCCAGTATGACTGCAGCTAAGAAATATGGTTTGGCTTTTTGTAACCTAACTTCTGCTTTCATTGTTATGAAAAAGTAGCAAACATTACTGGAAAATCTGTCGGTGAGTCTGGATGGGAACATTCATCTGCCTGTCCCACAAACTTTTTCATTATTTCAGAGATGCTTTTATATTGCCTTAGAGTTAAATCAAGACCTTTTGAGGTTTTTAATGAAAACAACTACACCACCAGTACCACCCCCAACAATCTAGAGGTTGGTGCACTATCCTGAGGTGTGCACAATCAAAGCTGAAGTGCCTCTGCCTCTTGGCACAAATCAGGATCCTGTTAGATGCATCTCTTGGTCTCAGTTTTGGCTTGAATGAATCGGCGCTTTTCAGAAATAAAGTATTTCATCTCAACACAAAGAAAAATTGTACCCAGACCTGATGCTTGCTTAAATAGGCAAACAAATTTTGCAACCTTAATTTCAACAGCAGATGTGCTAACACTGACAACTGCACCACATCTAAGTGGAACTTTGAGTCGCAGAGGACTGAGGAGAAAGTCACACAGGGGAATAGCTTCAGACCCAGGATAAGCAAGGCGAACTTGCTGCCCTCAAAACAAGAAAAGCGGTGCAGTCGCTGCAGTGGACTGACCCTCCACAAGCACTGCAGTGAAGATTGGCTCTTGGAAGCCAAGAGGAAAACTTCCACTGACTTAGATGCATCCAGATTTCATCTGTGGCTTCTTGTCCTGGCTCCTTCCGACTGGCGGGATGAAAATCCCCTCACAGCGTGTCTGTGCCTCAGGTTTCAAATAGGGTGAAAAGAATATTTCCTGACCTTGCAAAGATGTTGCAATGACACACTTGTTGACTGCCCCACAGGAACAGCAAGGTCGTTGACAAAAGAAGGTTGGGGTTTTTTCTCAGGTGCTTGCAAGCCATACTGTACAAAGAGATGTCAGCTCATGGGTGGGGACATTAACACACACTTTTAACAGTTACGCTCCTACTACTGGAATACCAATTTGTTATCCCTGTAGGATCACTTACATTCATGAGGTCAGCAGGAACTTGTGAGTAGATTTGCGAGCTGTGAGCACGAATCATTCCGCATCCCAAAATTTCTAAGGGAAACGCTTGGACTCAATGCTCTTAAGGGTCTTTCCCAATCTAAATGATTCTATGATTCTTGTCTTGCTTAAAAAGTTTCACCCAGTTAAGGAGCACATTTCATGGCAAGTGAAAAACAGAAAGCAGTGACCACAATCCCGCAAAGGAAAATCCATCCCCTCAGGCTATTTACCAAATATGTCAGCATTCTGCATGTTGTCAGAGGAAGGGAGATCAGTTCATGAACAGGAACAAAGAAAGAGCTACCTAAATCCACAACCGATGGAAACATGCACTGGCCATGCATTGAACGGCCTCAGAAGTAATTACAATGCTACCAAATGTCACACACAGAGGTGGCTGGGAACCCCTAGAAAACCAGGAAGGGCCCGTGTTATCTCATCTAACATTTTAACATTATACCACAAAGCCCGCAATTAGTGCACTCTAGGTCCCAATAACAACCCGAGCAGCTGCTAAGTTTGCAGATGCAGGTGTTCAGTACCCTGCTGGGGTCTTCCTGCAAGTGACAGGAGGTTTTGGAATACTCCAGTCTCACTAAATGACAGAGGGGGTTTGGCCCCAAACATCTGGGCAGCTGAAGACCTGAGTTTATAATGAAGTAAAAGACTGCAAAATACGGGAGATGAGAAAGCAAGTGGATTGGAAACCAACAGCCTTCAGGAAGAAAGGCAGTCTTCCACCTCTGAGCTGGTAAAAAATTCCTGCCAAAGGCCAGGCTGCTTGTGTTGATGCTTTTTTTAAAATATGGGTTGAAACGTAGGGGTTTTTTTCCCAATTCACCTCACCTATGTTTCTGTAACAGATTGCAGCAGCTTTGGAAATTGAGGCCACTTGTTATGGTTTGAGAGCACGCAACATTATCAATATCAATCATCTAAATAATGCATTGTGACCAAAATACAGATTTTCAAACTTCAAAACAGTTTCATTATTAGTAAGAGACCACATTCTTACTCATAATCTCCCACTAAGTCTTTTAAGTAAACATACGTCCTCTGCTGTTTACTTCTCACATTTTCTAGAGTATACGGGATTTTACAGGAGGCATCTCAGCAACAGATCTCAAAAAAGAAACGGCACATGTTTCTCTTGAAATTTGTACTGCATTTTGCTGCTTTGGGGACTGGAGTAGGTCACAGGGAATGTAAGGCGAGAATCCTGTCTCAAAGAAAATGCTTCCCACAAGGTGAATTCAGAGGCTTTCATTTGTATTAGCTTCAGACCCTTTGCAAAGCACTGATATCCAGAAGAGGTGAATACTCACTTTCTTAACAGCAGATCCTTCAAAAGTAAAGTGGATTCAATAATATCAGGAAATAACTAGATGTATCCAAAAGTTACTAGTCAATTTTGAAAAAAACCCAAACCCTCTCCTCTGTCTTTTACTGTGCAATGGAGTCCCCAGAATCTGATGCCCTCTTTCTTTCAACACTGATAAAACTAGCTAATATGAATATAAAATAACAGCTGTTTCTCAAAGGATGCCCTTTCTTTAACCCTCAATTTGAGGCAAAGAAAACCAGACTGTGAAACTGTGTGGCATCTGCTCAGAGAATGAAACTTGGTCAGTGGTTTTTAAATCCATCCAAATTTTCAGTCTAGCTTTAAAACTGTTACACAAAATATCCAAAAAATGAGACTTTAAATGGAAAGAGCAGCTTCTGCCCTGAGAAACACCACGTGTAAATAAATACAGCACAAATGTTTGCCATATATAGTACCATGCACCTGACTTGACCGCTCACGTGACTTCCCTCTACGCGCTGCCTAAACAACTGCACGACTACAACCACCATTTCCCCTGTCACCCACTCCTCACCCACCCTCCTCTGGGAACCACAGAAACTTATACCCGTGCCTCACACAGAGAAAACATGCAAACCATTACAAAAAAGAAGATTAAAAAAAAAAAGAGAGAGAGAGAGAAAAGACACAGGTGCGTATTTGGTTTTGCCTGTGTTTGAACCTGTGGGAGTTACCCACCATGGGTACAATCACGCCACCTAAAAAGTGTTGCAAGTAAGAGGAGAAGCTTGGCAGCTTTCAGAAACACATGCACGTAACATAAACTTCTGCTCTCCCCGTAACCAGCCAGGACACTATGGATAGAGGGGTGCTGAGAAGCAAAGAGAGGACAACAAATGCTCTGAAAAGGCCACTGGCATGCCCAAAACCTTAGCTCTAGATAAGGTATCAGATATTATGAAATCTAGTCAGAGAACACAGTACTTCCGACCACTTAGGAACACACTCAAGTAACCGAAAAACTTTTTCAGTTATCTCACCCGAAGAGAGAAGGAGGCTTTGGAAAAATCAGGAGAATAAAGACAAGGAGAGAAAGAAAGAATGTGCTTTTTTTTCCCTTCTGTCAAGAATAGAACAAAGAGTATATGGTGGATATGAAACGTGCTCAAACAAGGTGCCCATGAGAAGCTAAGCTAGCACTTGATAAGAGACCATTTCAGAGAAGAGCTGCTGCATGGAAAAAAGACTCGATCTAGCTAGAGACGAGAATAAACCTTGAACCTTATAATCCCCAGGACTCACGCTTTGGCAACTGCACTGATGGCTCTGTGACACACACTTTTGCACAGCCACTTCAGAGGCTGCGACCTTCCTGAGGCTATTAAAAATGTCTGAAACCCCTGCTGATTCATAAAGGAGAGGTAACCCTCCTACTCTTCTAAGTACTTGTGCAACTAGACTAATGATGCTTATAGGTCCTTATTTCCACTGTCATCCAAATAAATACTAATTAAAGTCAGTATGGAAACTGCTGGTTTTGTTGAAAATCAACTGGAATTTTGTATGACTAACTTCAAGAGAGCTGGGGTTTGGCTGACTGAGAAGACTAAAAGCCCAACTCACAGACTACCTACCCAGTAGTGAACGCAGCTGGATTAGTGTGGCTCTTAGAATTCATGCTAATGATTCATCTCTAAAACCTCTGAAGACACATGAAACTCATCATTCTATGGCCTCATATAGAGACAGGAACCATCCAAATAGGTGCTCCAAGCTGTGCAGCTGGACAGGTTTCCCGATACTGCTGGCTGCACCTTCCTTAAAGTGCCTTTAAGCAACTTGGATTAGGCATAGGGCAAGGTCCCAGTGATTGAGGCATCTGTGCTCTCTGCTTTAGGCATCTGTGCTCTCTGCTCTTGTCCTGGGGCTGTAAGGACAGGATAAACTGTAATGTAAAAACACGATGGCTGAAGCGTCTGCTGACAGCTGTGGAGTGTCGCATGTTCACAGAGAGGACAAATAGTGACACGCATCTTTATCCTTTTTATCTGAAAAAAGCAAACCTGCATTCTGACTCATGCTTTAACAAGTGGCATTACCAGCACAGCTGGAGAAGACTGCAGGCAATCATCTAGTTCACTAAGAGCAAACACTTAAGAGATTATTTTTCACATATATCTGTCAAAACCCATAAGGGTAGGTGGCCACCCTTTATCCTCAGAACTCACAAAATACACTGAAAATCATGAGATGCCATGCAAATCTATTCAGAGGTTCCTTTTACTTGCTTTTGAACTTGTAGGTTTACCCTTTAACCACACACTTTCCTTGCACACACCGGAAGGGAAACAAAGATTCCTTTAAAAGGAAGCCTGAAGGGCTTTGAGGATATCACCACCTATCAGCATCACACAGTCAGTCCACTCAGGGAAGGGACATGCTCCCACACACCAATTTAGGTGCTTCAAAACCAGGGTTTTTATTTACTCAGTTATTTAAGTCAGGGCTGTGATTTGCTTCATCAGGGGAGTCAATCATAAACCCTGGTACCCTGTGGGAGCAAATGCGTGTCAAGAACTGAAGTACTTTCTGCATTCATGCTCCATATTTTGATTTGATGTGTTATGACACGAGTTAGCAATGTCTGCATTACCTGCCTGCCCTCTATGGTGGGCAGCTGCCAATGAGGTGCCCAAAAAACTTGTAACAGTGCCTGCTGTTCTTGTCTTTTGTCTTTTGACACAAGAATTTTTCTCTAGGTTTACATTTGACAATTGTCTGCACCATATTTCTAACACTGTACATGAGCTGGCAAAAATTACTGACCTACGGTGAGTCAACTCAACAGAGAAATATTTCTTTCCCTCCCTCCTTCACCACCCAGTGAACCCTCCACAATAATATAGGATGGAGCAAAAGGAGCTTACAGTTGAAGTGGAAAAATTTTAAACCTAACCACTATTAAGAAGTCCTCAGAAGAAGGATGGAGTTTATATGAACAAAGGACGTTTTTGCAAATACAGTTAATCAGATTAATGACTATTTTGGATGAAGCATTGCTTCTCAATAAATAGTAAAGTATTACATGTCATGTGTATGTGTGTTGATTTTATATAATAGCTCTTTATTTTTCTCGAGTATCAAAGTAGTATTTGGAAAAACAGGTAACTCCAAATAAAATTATCATTTTCTCCCTCCAGCAAAATCTACCAGTTATTTTTACAAAATAGGACTTCTATCGAGTCAACCTTATTATTAGAATACTAAAAGCTCATTTGAAATCTAAAAATCACAAGCTTTTTCCTGACCAAAAAAAAAGACTTACTTAGTTACCTTAATTGATAAAATAATTGTACATAACTCCAACTATTTTTGACACCCAAAAAGAAGAAATAGGAGACTTCTCACTTTCATGCTGTGCAAAGCAGCTCAGAAATATGGGAGACCTAAAAGGCCAAATCAGCCAACAGCCACAGTGGCCGTTTGACTGACAAAAGGCAGCAGCAAACTAAGGACAAAACAGCCTGGGGCCTTTAACAGTGTTTGAGTTATGCAGGTTTCCTCCCTTTAAAAAAAAAGCACAACAAAAAACCAACAAAACTTTTGATTTAATTGACTACAACTGCAAACAGATTAGTCCTGCAGGTCACACAGCCACGTTGGCTGTTCTGCAGTTCTGTGCTCTCCAAGTATCAAAGCCGATCTCAGCACAGCATTCTGAAGCCGCTGCTGAAGGGAAGGTTACCTGGGAGGGTCTGTGCTCCACTCCAGAGGGAGCAGTCCTTCACTGGCAGGACTTTATAACATCAGGCACCCCGAGAAATGCAAGAGACTATGAGGCCTTTGGAAAGAAGAGAAAATGTTACAATCAGGAAAAAATAACAATCCTGAAGTATTTTTTTTTCTAAGCAGGGAACTTAATCCACTTGTTTTCAAACACTGGGACACTCACACATTTTCCTTCACATCTGAAGTTTTTGTCTCTCAAGTGAAGTGAGAATAAACCAGCCCCAAACCCAACATCTGAACCCATTTAACAAGGACGCTACTGTAAACCTGAAGATGGGAAGCTGTGAATATAAACGATCTGTGCTCTTCACTGACATGCATAGCAGCTGTACTTGTAAATATTTATTCTGCTAAGATCTCCAGTAACCAGTGCAACTCGGGGTTGATAGCAAACGTTCTTTAAACCATTTCCAGAAACGCTCCTGGCATGGCAGCGAGCAGGTGAATGCATCTGCCACGTTAATGCATCTGCCACGTTAATGCATCTTCCTCGTTAATGCATCTCCCACGAGACACAGGCGGTACCTGGTGCTGTGGTGCACATCTGAACGCCGCCATGTCGTGGCACTGGGAAACTTTAGTAAAGCAGTTTCACCACAGCTACTGTCAAAACAGCTTGGACTTCTCGTGCTGCAATTTGCTGGGTTTCTGAACAGCAAACCCAGAAACTCCTCAAGAAACATTTCACAAAGAAACACTTCGAGAAGCGACCTAGTGGCATATCACCCCCAAATCTAAACGTAAACAAATCTGCAACATGGGATCATCTAATTCGGCACACCCTTTCTCCCCCCGCAAAATTGGGTCTGTGAAGCGCAGCATGGTCACTACACACCCAGACGAAAGGAGCCCCCACCCCTCTGGTGAGCACGCAGGTAAGCAAACAAACACATGCGAAAAACTTTCGGTGTATTACGGAAACAACATCCAAAGCCTCCCCACCCAACACCGGCCCAGCTGCAGCCTCTCCACCCCAAGCCAACCTGTGCCGAAACACGCTTCCCGTTCCACGGGGTCAGGAGGCCAGCGGGGAGCAATTTACCTGTCCCAGCCATAGCAAAGAGTGGGATTATGGCTGTAAACCTGCTCCTCCCTTCCTCCAGCCCCTCCTGCCCGACTCCCGCCTCCTCGAGCATCCCCTGCTGGGCTGAGGACCGACCCCTGGTCCTTGCCAGGCAGCTCCCGCCGCCCGAGCGTGCCTGCGCTGCCTGCGCGGCCGGGAGGATGCGGGGGATGAGGGGACCCGGCGACATCGCGTGCGAAGCGGCGGCCGCGGCGGTGCCGCTCTGAGTCAGCGCTCGCCCTGCGGCCGGGACCGCGGGCGGGGAGCGAAAGGGAGCGGGCGCTGACTGATCCCGGCCGCCCGCCCGGCACGCAAGGCTCCCCGGGTGCCGCCGAGCCCCTCCGGAGAGAGCGCTGCCCTGCAGCCACCCGCCGCATCCTTGTGCCTTTTTTCCTTACTGACTTCACGTAGCCACGCACACACAAGCACCCCGTTTTGTGATTTTGGCGTTTACTTTTAACATCTGGCAAAGCGTCTTTGCCAAAAGTCAGTCCGTGGGACGGGCAGAACCGTCAGAACGATGGCCGTGTCAGCTCTGCGCCTTCGTGTGCGTCCAGCACCTCAGCCTGCTCCCTCTCCTCGCTCTGCCTGCCCGCACAGCCCTCACCACAGGACAAAATCTGCGGTGTCCTGACATGGGATGTCTGCGTGTCTGTAGGTGGGAGTACCAGCCATAAGTTTCAAATACTTCACACGCCTTTTTCCGGTCCTTGTCTTCTCAAACATCCTGCGCTGGACTTTTCTGCCGCTGAAGGACTTGGGCTGTTTTTCGGCAAGGGCAGCAGCCACTGCTCAAAGCAGCACAGAGCCCGAGGCGTGCGTTCCCTCAACATTAATTAGTGATTTTTCCAAGTGTTAAAGAGGCGAGGAACTGTAACAGCCATCAACACTATGAGCCACTGAAAATGGTGTAAAGTATCCACCATCATAAATACTTTTCAAGAAAGGGTGTTTTTTGCAGAAATGAAGAACACCTGAGGGGTTATGCACCTATCTCAGAAAGAACAGAAACCTGACATTTCTTAAGATTTCATTTTCATGGACTCAGTTGAACCAGTTACACCACAAGCTTTTCCAAAGCTGTGAAGTGAATGATGATTACTCACAAAGAAAGTTTCTGTGACATCAATCTCGCTGAAATAAATGCTCCACTTACAAAGCCTCTCCAAGAATCTTGGAGCACTCAGTGAACTCTGCAACAGACATCACTCGGGAACTGATTTCTATACATGTTTTAAAAAGAAATTACAGATTAACCTGTTTATTCCAACTGAAAACTGAGAGTAGATATGAAATATTTTAACACTGAGATATAAAATACATGGCCCTCTCATTTTGTGTCCCATGAATTAGCCCCAGGGTCATTTTTGGGACGATAAGCTTTTATTCCCCCTACCCAATCCCAGCCTGAATGCTGTCAGCTGCTAGTTTCTGTCTTGAAGGATGCCAGTAGCGTCAGGGGCAGGAGTGGCAGTGGAAGGTTGTCTACTTTGCTCTTCATAGGTTGCCCCACGTTGTAGATTGTACAAGAGATTAACTACCTGGAAGGTTTTCTGCTTAGTTTTTTCAAGCATAAAAATGCATAGATAACTTAACTACATGATCAGGAGATTGAGTACAAACAAACATAGAGAGCTACGGTCTGATTCTGTTTTGCCCATCTGCTAAAATCAGACATCAAACATCAGACATCAATCAGGATTTGTCTGGCTTGGATTTTCTGGAGGTTACATTGCAAAGAAACGAAAGGATATAATTAGGTGCATTTAACAAAATGTCAACTTTGTTAAGTTTTAGCACTGAATTCATACCAGCTACTGCACTGATCCTGCTGTGCAGGGATGCAATACAGAAATGCCAATGGGTTGCATTGGTGAAGTCACACGACAGGCTCAAAATGCAACATGAGGACCTCTATACTTCCCAAACATTTTCCTACTCTTTTTGGCAGTGCATACGAGTAGATTGAAAAGGCTGAAGCACTGATTTCCAGGACACCAAATTCTTAAGAACACATTCAGGCTCTTTGGTATGACTCATGACTTTCACTCTTTCAGAAAGAAATACTTTAGAAATGCCAGAAGAACAAGCTCCATTCTGACAAAAATTCAGCATGCTGAAATATTCCCTGGGATAAGAGGGGATTTAAGTTGCAGGGCTTCTCCTTATAAGTGTTGTATTTGGGGGGAAAAAAAAAGTTTGAACAGACACATGCAAAACAAGCAGGAAGGAAATCACCCCTGTAGCAAAAGAGCTAAAGCTCCTGGCTTTTTCATGTGGTAAATGCTCTTACCATCCAAAACTTCTGCTTTTCTTAATCTCCTCCTAAATACCGGTGCATTTACATAATACATATGCATGTGCGTTCACTGCGGCCAGAGAAGCACAGGCTGTCTAAGGAAAACAAGCAGCAATGAATAAACCTGCAAAACAGCTCTGCAGAAGTGGTGAAGCCGCCGGAGATGGAAGAACTTGCTGCTCTGCGTGGGGACACTGATTTCATTGTGATTGCACATGGTAACAAGGAGATGCTGGGACAAAGAGAATGGAAAATGAGGGGAGTTTATTCCAGGCAAGCGGTTAAGTGCAAGCTTGTAGCTGATCCAACTGACAATTAAAGAAACAAAACAAAACAACAAAATAATGGACTTGCTTCAGCCTCTGCCGGTCTCCCACTGTGATTGCAGAGAAATTGCCTACTTGCTTCTGCTTGCTTAATGAGAAAGTAGATGGATTTCTTTGTCCAGTGTGGGCATCTAAGCTGATGCAGTTGCACAGGACTGATGAGGACCTGCCAGGTCTTCAAACACAGTGCTGGGCATAGGTGTCCCTCTCATAAACTGGTCAAGAAAGTGAGAAATTTTCCACTCATTTCTCCTTTGGGGAAGCTCATTCAGTAGCCTCTCTGGCTGGCCAATGAAACACGCTTCCAAAGTCGTGCTCAGGTTGATGGTCAGTTCAATTTACTGGCATTTGTTTTCCCAAATTATCTGAAATCTTCAGGCACGTGATAGAGGTGCACCCGCTTGCTTCCTGCCTAACCAAGGAGCACGATCAGTCGCACAATCAATTGTGGCTACCCTGAAAGATGCTCAGGTAGTGCCTCCTCCACCCAAGAAGCACCTGAGCTTAGTTAAAAGTGCCCGAACACTCAGGGTTTGTCAGCACTGCCTGCAAGAACTTCTTGTGAATCACAGCTGCATTCTCAGCAGAATGGGATGCCGAGGGGAGTGGGATTCCGGAACGGTCAATACAAACAAGAAACGTAAGGAAGTGTAACAACCAACTTTTTTTTTATTAGAGGAGCAATGACCAAGCCATTCAGGAGGAATTAATTTTCAAGATTTGGCTACAGAAGAGCTCTACAATCTCTACGTTGCCTTCCCCATGCCCAGCCACTTGATTTTTTTCCGGGGAGGCTTCAGCAGATGCCTTTAGCAGATGCCTTCCATCTTTTGGTCTTTGAAGGTGGGTTCCCTCTAGTGGCATTAAGAGGAGCATCGATTCTGTCTTATTGACTGATCTTGGTCCGTAGGAGGGGCAGGGGGAAAGAGGACACTGCAGGGTGTTACACACTCACATCGGGAAACACTGACTTGTCTTCATTTGGCTAATAGCCTAGGACTCTTGTGTACCACAGGTTCTTTATTTTTTCAACCAGCTGTTCAAACATTATACTGACTTTAGCTGCTTCTTTGACGAATCTCTGTCTGCAGGAGACAACAGAGTATGTGGTGAGATACACAAGTGTGTGAGGGCAATCCCCATCTGCTGTAGTTATCACACTGCCTGTCGCTGAGAATGCAGAGCTCCTCGGCAGTCCTGGAGGGGCTTTCCTCAGAAGACAGGAATAGGCAGTACGTGTGTGCCATGAGTTACAGCAAACTGTCTCTAGGGTGATCATGCTTTTCCTTTTGTGAGGAAGCTCCTTCCCCTTCCTTGGGCAAGACACATGCACAGCTAGAGCCAGTTCTGTGGTTTGCACCAAGTGATCCTGGCACGCTGAGTACTCAGCCCCTCCCAGCACTGCAGCACCCTTCCAGAGGAGCTGATCCCCCACCAGCCAGCGGCCTCCTCCCTCACCACCCGTGGGTAAAGAGCGGTACCTGCCATCCCTGGGAACATTGTCGTGTACAATGTGCCTCTCTGGGAAGAGCTTGTGCTTTCACAGGAGACCGTATCACCTCAGCCCACCTTCCAGCACCTCGCTCCCTTGGTGCATCAGGCTTCAGTTGCTGATTATTTTCCCCTTGGATCTCCCCATGCAGATACTTGATTGATCTGTTCTTTCTCCCACACCCCCCTCTCCCTTTTCACGCGTGGCCATTGGAGTGTCAGTACAGAGAAGCTTTCCATACCTGGCCGCAACAACTGATGGACTCTGGACAGTATCCAGCAAGAACTGACTGACTTTAGGGTACACCTTGTTCACAGCTTCATAGAAGTAAGATGCAATAGCCTCAGGGATGGCCAGCAAGTCACGACGGTCTTTCTCAAAGATGGACTTTGACTGCACTTCTGAGAAAAAAAGGCAAAACCCCATGAGGCTTCTCATGTCACTTGTGTCTCTGGTATCTTCCCTCAGGTGCAGGGGAAGAGATTTGAAATTCTGAGATTCAGAACCTCTCCCAGAATTCGCTCTAGCAGCATCCAGCAGCACCTCTTCACCCAGTCATGGGTATCTAAGTCCCGGACCTTTCATGGCAGAGTATTTGCACCAAGTGTGGGCAGTTTTTGTGCCAGGTCTCTACCAACTTGTGCCACGCTGCCAAGCACTGTGTAGTCACGGTCTTCAGCTGAATTACTGGGCTTCAGGCCCGCTTCACAGTACGTGAGACTCTCTAGAGCTGAGCTTTGTCTCAGGCAAACAGCAAAGCTTTTCAGACTTACCGGGGAGAGTGGTGCTAAGGAGCAGGATCAGAGCTATCACCAATGCCCTGGATTGCAGCATGGTTTGCAGTACCAGTCCTGCTCTCTACACAGAGAGACCTGTGGGAATCAGCACACAATGTCTGGGTGGTTTTCAGAGAAATAAAACGTGTTGTTAAACACCAGATTTTTGCAACAAACCTAACCAATAAATGAAGATGAGAACAGAAAGATCATGGTGCAGTTCCTCTGAAGACATGAGGAAAAGGCAGTATAAAAATGAAGGTGTCCTTTTATTTGTATAATCACAAATATCCACAATAATAACTTTCAGAGCTCAAAGAAATACAGACAGTTAAAGCTAATTCTTTTATATGAGAGCTAAAATCCCTCATTTCAGCACATGAGCAATCTGCCAGAGGTCAAAATAGGTTTCCTCCATGCATAAGTACAACTGAAAAATTCATAATGTGGGATTTCTTTGTCTGATTTGTTTTGGTAAACTGCTCTAAAGAACACTGTGCTAGTGAGTACATCACATACAATGATCACCTTAGTGACCCAGTGATCTGAATACTTTGTCTTGCTTTAACTGAGCAAAGTCCCACCTAGCTAACTAGGTTCCCTTGTCTTTTTCACTCTGGGAATGATGCAGCAGACAGTAGCCCAAGGAGAACAAGTTCCCAAAAGTGAGTGAGTACAAAATTTAGCTTGATCTGACTTCCTTTATTTGTCTTTTAAACAAGTCAGAATTGGAGAATTGAAAATTTGCTATTTGGTACACTGAAAATATGACATTACATCTAAACAAGCTTTTCAAACATACTGCACTTAAAAAGGTGTTTAGAAATTAAAATTGATTTATGCCCCCAATTCAAGGGCTGCATCACCCAGAGCAACATGAAGAAAACATTGAACATAGGAATTGCAATGGCAAAATAGGCTGCAAATCTATTATACGTGAATGCTTTGCTAAATCCCGTACCAGGTGGTTACAAGTCAAAGTTCCTTCTTATCCCACAGTAAGGAGATTTCCATCCATTTTTATTTCCTTCTGTGCACAGATTACCTCCAGAAACTACCACCCAGTTCACTAGACACTTGCACAGTTGCTCCTTTATCACCCTTTCTTGATTTTGAATCCCAGAGCCAGTTTCTCTCAGTGTACACAAAAGGCATAAATTTGCTCCCCAGGAGCATGAACAGATGCTCTTACCCCCTTTAGAACCTGTAGTCCCTGTGGGAAAGGCACCTGGGAAAAGGTTTTGTATCTCCCAACACTGAAACTCTGCAATTCCCACCATGGGCTTGACCCTCCTGTGAGTGTCTTACGGAGCATCCATCACTCAGCTTCAGACCAGGTCACCCCAGGCACTCCCACCCTCCTCCATTTCAGCACCATTCCTGGCTGTGGAGTGTGAGAAGGGCTCACACTTTGGTTTGCAGTAGGAGACGGGGCAGAACAGAAGACGACCTCCACTCACTTGTCTACAATCTAGAAACACTGGTCACAAAGTCCATGCCACCCAGAACAGAGAGTTCAGCTCTTACCTGTCCTGCTTTCTCTCTTTCTCAGGCCAAAGCTGAGGCAGGTGCTCATCTGAGACCCCAGCATTTATGCAGAGCTAATATAGTGGTAGCAAGGGGTCAAAGGTCCTGCTTTGTTCCCCCGTTTGCTCTTTTGCAAGCACATCCAGCTCAGTGGGACAAGCAAGAAGCTGTGGAGGACTCTGGACCTGTTATTGAGATTTGGTAATGGAGGGTCAGTCTGACCCGAGCCCAAGAGATGCAGAAGGCAGCTTCTGGGTCACTGAGTCCCCTACTTTTGCAGGCAACCATGTCATAGCAGCCCCTTTCATAAGCTGACCAAATTCCACATTAATAGTAGCTAGAGCTGGGCTGAATTTTGCTCCCACTCCTCCTGTGCCCTAAGCCCACTGCTCTGACAGCTGGCCCTTACCTGCAGCTGTTGCACTCGGCATTTCCCCCTCCATTTACAGCAAATGCATTAACCAGATGGTGCACAGAGGCGTGCACCCCTCTCACACTTCTTTCCCCCGTGACCAAGTCTTTTTGTACAGGCTGACGAGATGAGAATACACCTGAGACAGCTGTCAAAACTTACCAGGAGGAACATCCAGCTAAGGGATCCCCAGCCCAAGAAACACAGAGCAGTTAGAGTGGGTCTAGAGGGGCAGGAAAAATGATCATGGGGCTGGAACACCTCTCCCATGGGGAAGGGCTGAAAGAAGTGGGACTGTTCATTCTGGAGAGAAGGCTCCAGGGAGACCTTATTGCAGCTTTTCAATACTTAAAGGATTCTTATAAAAAACACAAAGACTCTACCAAGGCTTGTGTTGACAGGAGAAACAGATTTAAATTGAAATAGGGTAGATTTAGATTGGATGCAAGGAAGAATTCTTTACTGTGAGGGTAGTGAGACACTGGAACAGGTTGTTCACAGAAGCTGTGGACACTGAAGTATTCAAGGCCAGGTTGGATGGGGCTTGGAGCAACCTGGTCTAGTGGAAGCTGTCCCTGCCTGAGGCAGGGGCAGGGCGGATGAGATGATCTTGTAAGGTCCTTTCCAACGCAAACCATTCTTACGATTCTGTGGTAACATCTCCCAGGGCTCCCAAGTCCCAGTGAGAAAGTGGCTGCATTGCTGTTGTAGGGAATGTTTTCCCATAGCTCGGGTTCCAAGTGCCCCTTGGGTCCCCAGTAGGTCCAATCACCTGTGTTTGGCACACGCAGCCAGGGGCAAGAGACAGAAAGGCTGCAACACTGAGCTACAAAGGGCATCAGCTGGGGGAATGGGAGGACAGAAATTAAGCCTACTGTGTGAGACCCAACAGATTTCCATTCTTATGTCAGCCACTTACTACGGGGCTGTCACATGTGGGAAGTGTGAAAAGCTCAACCAGTACCTTCATTTATCAACCAAACAAGATTTCTAGAAGACTTTTTCTCTCATGGTGCTCCAAGTGCTTTAAAACCAAAGAGTAAGTGTTCTCATTTTACAGATATGGCAGCCAAGCTACAGTGAGTCACATCATTGAAGAGGGCTGCCAATGGTTTCCAGACATTTTTCCACTCTCTAGGTATTTATTCAAATGATCTTTTTTCTTGGAAAAACAAAGGAAAAAAAAGTGTCCCAAAATAAGAAAAAAAAAACCCCCACATACAAGCAAACCATTTTGCATTTTTGTCCAAAAAATAACAACAGAAGAGTCTTACTGACATGTAAAAAGTTTAATTTGAGAAAAAAGAACAGAGACTTTTCAGTTCCACTTCTGGTGCAAACACTAAAAAGCAACTTATAGTCTAGGAAAAACAAGAGCAACTGGTTGAAAGTTCTCTTACATTTCAATTATACATTTGACAGTCATTGAAGAGAATCTACACATTACAGCTGGAGTAACATTCAGAAGAGCAGCACAAGGCACAACATAGGCATTAAACTTAGCAAATACAGGAATGAGCAGTCATTACTTGTAGGAGTTACTTTAAGACAACCTCAAGTGTCATTTCTTCCTTATGCCAGGTCAACAAATGGGAGGCTCTAAGTGGGTGTTTTAAACTGATGTGCTGCAGGAGGTAGTAACAGAAGGGACTTGGCTGCCCTGTGTGGTAATTCATCCTGCTGAAGAGCTTTGCATTGTGGCTGTTATCACACAAGGCAACTTCCCCAGCCCTGAAGTCAGCCTAACTTTAGGCAGTGCTATCATGAATACAATCCCAGAGATAGCAACTGGGTGTTTCAGCACTTTCTAGTGCCAAACGGGCACTTGCCAAGACCAGATCAATGATTGCACAGAAGCAGCCCTTGCCCCCCGTTCCTGGAATGGCATTCCAGAATGGCAGGGCGCTCTGCAAATAAGCAAGAAAGCCAGATATTGCATGCACTTTCTTAATCAAAGAAAAATTACATGATTTTTTATCTCTCTTATGCATCTCTGGTCTGAGGTAGAAAGCAGCTGACTGTAGCATGGGTGACCTTATCTGGCCCTACGTGGCATGGTCACTTATTCATTACATTATTCTAAATTAGGGTAACGCCAGTGGCTATGAAGGCACTTTATCTGAGACAGCAGATTCACTCTTTGGGGGTAAGGTATATTCCTTGTTCTTCCAGCATGAACGGGAGAACAAAAGTCTAGAATAGCAGTAACTCCCATATGTGAAATATTCAACCTTTTCCATCGTGAATGGGCTGGCATGTGAACATCAGCTCTTTGGAATGGCTAAAAAATTAAGCATGAAAAAACTGCAATGTAGAAAGAATGAGGCTAGGATATTTCCTACTGTTATTTCTTTCAGTGTGCTGTATTGGAGCTGCTCAGTTCTCTCTCTTAAAAAGTCAAAGACCCTGTGATCTCACTGGAAAAGGGTCCACGTTGTATTGTGCAATGCTGCTACAATGGGTTTCATTTATAGCCAATTAAAATCAGAAATAAGCATCTATAGCAGAGCCTATTTCCTTCCCACTTTCCTGTCTGCATGCAGTTGTAAAGCACGCAAAGATAGATCTCCTTTGTCATTATTTCACAGCCCACCAAGTGGTGCTTTATGAACCACAGTGGTCTGCAGACCAGTAAGCCTGGTATCATTTCTGCTTCCCTGCTGGATCACCCAATCTACTTCTGTCACAATTTAAGAAGTTACAGAATCAACATGGAGATACAATCAATTTTTCCCGAAGAGTTTTGTTTAATGTTTCTATAAACACAAACACAGTGACTGAAGAGGAAATCAAGTATGATATAGATAAAACTCTTCAGACTTCACAATTTGTGAATTGTGTTTGCAAATCCACAATTAGTCACCCTAGCTCAATTACGGGGACTAGAGGAACAAATAAAGATGGAGGGCTCCTTCCTAGGATGTAGCTAAAAAAGCACCACCCCTGCAGTCAGTGTGCTCATACTCCAGCAGCTCCAACAGCCGCTCTTGCCACAGAAAGATTTACAGATCACCTCTTGCAGCGCGAGTGGCTTCTTGCTCTCGGGAAAATTTGCTGGATACGTGTTGGCTTGTACACACTTGAATGTGAAGGGAAGTGAACTCCTTCCATGCAGCTATCTTGGGATCTCACCGCATGTCTCAAATAGTCTCTGCTCTTTGATGGAGAAAGGGGCAGCCCTTTCCTGAAACCTGGACGTTTGGGCTGGGACAGGAAAAAGTTGTCTCGCGTGAGGTATGAACCTACTGGAAGCACAAGGAGAGAGTCAAATTCCAAGTTCGCAATTCAGCTTCCAATGGTAGAATCTGCAGGGCCCTGGCTATCTGCTAAAAGCCAGCAGAGGGTAAAGCTAATGTCAAAACTGGTTGCTAGTTTTGGAAGAAGCAGCCTCATATAATTTTCTGTCATTGCAGTCATCGTAAACGCCTCTTAAGTAATAAAAATACTAGTCCATCATACAAAAAGGTGGTTCATAAAATCCTCAGCATGTCATAAAATAAGAAAAAAATGATCCACAGACAATGGCCGATAAACAGATTCAAGAGTGATACTAGCTTTGCAAATTCTGCAAACACAATTCCCTGTGTTTCAAATGTGACTCCTGAGTCAACAGACATTGTTCAGCCTGGGCCTAATGCAGACAAGTACTCTGCTAATTACAGCCTTCCTTTCTTGAATTCAGATTCGGAGTTAGTCTTTTAGCTCTTTTATTTTTATTTTTGTGATAGCCGTCAACTGTGGGCAAAGAGACCCTCTGTCTTCAAAAAGTAGGCCTCCAGTTCTGAAACAAAGTCAACCAGAGAAGCTCGTTGGTCCTCCTGCTTTATCTCCACAGGCAGGAATTATGAATAAGCGCGTTCAGCCAAGAAACTGTAGGAAGATGAGCACTCTGTAGTAGCCCTGGGTTGACCAGCAACTGCATTGGATATCCAACTCGGACCATTTGTTCGAAGGGTGATGTTTCCCATCATTGTCCAAAGAAAAGAAAAAAAAGGAGGGAGACAAAGTGAAAGTCTCTCCAAGTCTTCCAGGGAAAAACATAAGCACATCAGTAATTAGGACATTACAGAACAAACAGTAGCAAGTGTCCCATAAGGCACTGGCTGGGAAATAAGCTAGGCAAGACAGTCATTGGTACTGGCCAATCTCCAGTGCCTCTGGGTTACAGAAGAATTCACAAGATTCTCCAAAAGCTCCTTGCCAACCGTGGAGTCTCTTAAATCCAAGAAGCGCCTCTGGCAAGACAGCTTCCCGTGGAAGCAGCCAGCATCCAGAGAGCTTCTCTTTCTCTAGCACATTTTAAATTAAAACAGTGGATTAATCCCATCAAGGAGAAATGGCAGAGAGAAATGCTGTGTTCTGGTTGCAGGGTGAGAACTGAGGAAACCCTACAATCCAGCTCCAGATCAGATGCACCACACACGCAGGGTCGGTGTAACTGCCAGGATAAAGATCAAGGACAGTGGTAAAAATGGTGACTGTAAGACTTCTTCAGAGCCCTTTATCCCACCCCATGTATATGATACATGGCACGGAGAGGAAAGGGAGAATATAAAATGTATGGAAAAGAGTACATGGCTTAGGCAAGACAGATTCACCAAAACCATGCTTCCTAGAGTTGAAGGAAATTCTGGTCCCATGTAAAGGACAGTAGTCACACTTTGCTCAGTCCCTGTCGGGAAGGACAAACCTTGGTAAATTTTGCCCTTTAAGTTTACAAATAAATTCAAGTCTGGATGAAAGGCTAGAACAAGTATCTTATAAGGCACTAAGGTCTAAGCTCAAAGTAGAGCAGGTTGTTTCAATCAGTAAAGAGCAGATAAACTGGCAATTTGCAGACATGTAGTGAGACCTTATTAAGGCAGTCAACGTTCTTCCAATACCATGATCCTCCTGTTTGGGAGAGAGGCTTAGTGGGAACAAAAGGAAGCAACTGTCCCAACTCTGCTGAGCAGCCAGGCAGAAGCAACAAACATTACACATTCTGAAGCACAACAAAGGGCCTTAGAAAGATGTTGTGCCTCCCAGGGGACTGGATCAGATGACCTCCAGAGGCCTCTTCCAATCTAAATTATTCTACTGTCTTGTGACTTTACAACTCTGTGAACATCGGACCCTTTCTCCGGTAACTGGTGTGCAAAGGACCAGCATTCTACAGACTGGGCTCCTTGCAGTGCCACAGCACTTGATAAAGAGAACTGGTAGCTCTCTTTAAAGACTGGGAATACATTTTTACTGAAAAAATCAGCTGTTTCTACTAGAATGTTTTCAAATGAACCTCATGGGCTGAACCTCAGCCCATTAGAACTTAGCCCAACCTAAGTTTCCAAATCACAGCAATAAAAATAGGTTATGTATGGCTTTCACGGCACTAGGCACATATTCTTCAGAGTTGTATGTCTAAGGGGAAGCTGCTTCATCTGTTTTATTGCTGTTTGTCTGTTCAATCAAAAGCAGCCATCTCAACCTAAATAGTAGAAAAACTAGGAGGAGTCCAGTGGGAATCTTAGTTCTTCCAGTACTGACATTAAATGACTATGCTTCTTCCACTGTGGGAACTTCCTCTGTCCTGCAAGAGAAAATAAAAGATTCAGGAACAAGGAATGAGGAATGAAAATCCAATGTCTTCCTACCTGCTCTGAGCACCATAACAAAAACCACTCATACATATACACATCCCAGCTGGAACTAGAATTGCACTTTCTTCCACAACACAGAAGGGAAAATGGTAATGTGCAACATACTCCCACCTGATAAAATTCTGCAAATGTATGATAAGGGACACTTAACATTTTTTGATTTAAAAGAATCTGCATTTTTTCAGGGGGAGTACACTGTGTAATTCGGAGATTAGCAATTTGATATGAAGCTTTTCACACTTAGGTAGCTACCTGAAGTCTAATCCCAGTGCAAACTGACAAGAAGAGCTGTGAACAGTAGCTGTTCACTGTCCATATAATGTATGCTCAGTTCTCAGCAGTCCCAACAAGTGAGTCATCCTCTTCCACCTGGCCTGGAGAACGACACGTTTTTCATCCATGCCACCCATGACCTTAAAGACTATTTCATGTAGCTTTAGCCATCTTACCTGGGTGTTTTCCCATATGAGCCATCTTAAAAATATCATGCACATTTTAAAAGAAATCAGAAGTAAACCAACACCAGAGGGAATTACAGAGGGATGGATGCTGCTGCCTAGCCTGGAAGTGCTTTCTTCCCAGTCAGCACCAGAACAGCTATTTTAACACCAATATATACACAGAACCCCCAAAGCCTCTGGATGGGGACAGGAATATAACATGTCACCCTGCAGGGCACTTAATTTATTTCAGAATCACAGAATCATAGTACGGTTTGGGTTGGAAGGGACTTTACAGATCACCTGGTTCCAACTCCCCTACCCTGGGCAGGGACACCTTCCACTATACCAGGTTGCTCAGGGCCCCATCCAACCCGGCATTGAACACTTCCAGGGATTTGACTTTTGACTTTGCCCCTGAACACCCTGCATCCAGGCAATGCATGTCAAAAGGAAGGCACTCAGCAGCCTCTTCCTAACCACGCCGTGCGGAGCACCCCTTGCTCCTGGGCCTCTGCTTGAAAGACAACAGGCTACAGAAAGTAGCGAACATTCCCTCTCGCTCCCTAAACCCCACCTTTTCCCTTAGATGGGGAAGCACAAAGGCAGCTGACTCACCGAGCGGGTCCCTGCGGTGCCTTTGTGCTTCTTGTCCTGGCTTGGGATGATTTCTAAGGACCGATAACTGGGGGGTTTATCTTCTGGCCACTCCCGGGACCTGCGGTTCCTCCGCCTGCGGTTTGACACCGGGACACGGACCTGCTCTTCTGAGGAGCTCCACGAGCCCCTGCGAGAAGGGGGGGAGTAGCTGTGCCGCCGCTGGCCGGAGTAATTGCTCCTCCCAGCGTGGTGCTCGTATTCTCGCCTGCCCCCGGGCTCCTGCTTCCCACCGCGATGGTGGCCGGAGCGCTCCTTGGCCTCCTCCGGATAGAAACTGCTGCTGCTGCTCCTGCCCCTCTCAGCCTGGCGTGGGGGTGACACATCCCGTCTGGAGTGCTGGGACCTGCCACTGTAGCCACCTGTCCTCTGCCTCTGAGGATGATCCTCTCGCTGCCTGTCCCAGGGCTCCTGACTGTAGCTGGAATGAGAATCCCCACTGGAAGGCAAGGGCCACCTCCGGTTTTCCCTTCTGTCCTCTGCTGCGGAGTCCCAGGGCCTGGGGGTGCGGGCAGCTCTTTGTGGCCGTGAGGAGTTGCTGCTCCCATGGATGGAGGAGATGTGGTCGGCGAGAGGAGGTGGCAGGATGTCGGAGCCCAGCGAGGACAGCAAGCTGGGCTGCACGGCCTGCCGCTGGTGGGAGGGCGGCCGCAGCTGGGCCACGTTCAGGTTTTGGATTTCAGACTCCAGGTAGTCCAAAACACCGTTGTTACGGGAAAGCTGAGCTTGTGGCTGCACCAGTGGAAGACTGTTCTGCAGAGATACATCTAAGGATAAAAGCACAGGAGAACGCAGCAAGTCAAGAGGAAACACTGAAGAGAGGGCCCTTCTGCACTCATGGTCCTGGCAGAGTTCCTTCTCTTCTCCTGCTCCACCTCACTGCAAGAGCTGCACAAGTCTTAGGCACCACAACCAGCACATCCAGACTAAATGAGCTATGGTGCAAAGAGTAGTAACTAATAGACTGCAGCATGAACTAACATGGTTTAGGCAGTGCAGAGGTAAGAAGTCCAGCACACGTGGAAATATAGTCTATGTATTTATTTAGAGGAATACTTTTTCCCTACAGCACTGATACCATATTTTATTTACAAATAATCAGAGAAAGATCATAGTGTTTCCTTTTATATTTCGTTGAACTGGAAGAATTATTGCAAAAGAAAAAGAAAATTAAAAATGAAAATTTTTATACGTATGCATACATATGCACACACGTATGTACAGATATAAGTAGCAAATGGAGAAGAAAATTCTTCCTGGTTCATGAGAGAGTCCTTAATTTTTTTGCTGCATGCAGGCTAGATCTGTTGCACAGAAGGCAGTTTGCCCTTAATCATTTGAAGACTAGACATTTGATAAGAACTCAAACAAACTGCACCTCACTTGTCATGTCAGCTCTGGCTATAAGGAGTTGACCGTGACCAGCACAGCAGAACAAAGAGACAGTACCCTCCTGTGCCACACAAAGCAAGATAAGCTGGGTATATTTACCCTGCAGTCGTTGGGGTGTAGCACAGATACACCTTAGTTAGTGTTAAACTGCTTCACCCAGCACTGAGCCCAGAAAGACACTTAAGATAACAGGCTGTTTTTATGCACCCAGACAAGTCTACGGTGCACTGCAGATGTGGCAGAGCTGTCATTCTAGGACATGCAGTCATGCTCGAAACATCTTTCTCTCTTTGCTGGTAGAGAGGCTAAAGCCTCAATGCTGAACTTCCCAAAGAAGTTACCTCTTTCCCATCCTGATTTCCCTCTGAAATGATGCCCATGGTCTCACCTTGTTGCAGTAGAGGGTTCAGCTGGTAAGAGGAAAGTTTTGAGTTCCTGTCGGCACCTCCGTAGAACATGTTGGGTGATAACCAGGGTGCAAGGGCCTGAGCCCGCTTCATGAACCGGTGCCGTTCCAGTACTGCAAAAGAAAAAGAAAGCTTACAGCACCTGTCCAGAGGGCACAGCTTGCAGATCACACACCATTTTGCTTCACAGGCTGTAGCCTTTGGATACAGGAAGTTCACAAAATTAAAATCTCTCTCCACCTTATGACAAAGGTAAAACACAGTACAGGAAATTCCAATACAAAGTTGTACGTCTTCAAAAAAGTACCTAAAACAGAAGAAAAGCTTTACTGCCTAACATTCTGATTCCAGTCCCAGCAAGCGGGAACAAATAACACTATGATTAAGTATGCAGCACATAACCAAGTTAAGACTTCTACCTGCCCTGTCATTATGAGTATAGTTGCAGAAAGGTGGGAAATAATGTTTCAAACAGCAAGACACGCAATAGTTTTCTTTCTCTCAAAATTCTTTCAGCTCATCATTGGTCCTTTTTCCTTTTGGCTTTGATTTCCAGCTAAATGAGACCTTTCCTTGCCACCATTATGTGGGTTCTGTCCAGATCATATTTTCCAGTCTATACTCCATCATTTTCTCTCTGTTTCACAAACAGGGCACTCAGAGGGGCACTGCCCAGCTCTTCCCTTTCTAGTCTTTTGACCATTCGTCACTCCGTAATTTACCTCAGAATGACTGCTAAAATTAAATCCCCTGAGACAGTGTGGTCAAACTGGTGAACAAACTAAATTTCCTGTTCTCAACAGCAATGTCCAGCGTGCTGAAAGAGCAAACTGGACATTTCTCTCTTTCACAGGGTTCCCACCACTGCTAACTCCAGACTCCTCTTCGTGGGGTCAGAGTCCAATTTCACTTCCCTTTTTTCAGCATTTCTATCTCTCCTCCTCTACACAGACAAGCTCACTATACTTGCCTTTGAAACCATAGCTCATTGCTGCTTCTTTTGGGGGAATACCTAAAAACATCTTACAGAAACTTACTACTTCTACCATGAACAATCAAAATTTAAGTTTACAAGCAAGTAAATTCTGCAAGTCCCTGACCTTACAAAGCCTGGTTTGTCTGTCATTACTGGGTGAAGCTTTTCAGCAACAGCACCTTTGCAAAATTTCTCTTTTATGGCTTTCCTGGAGTTTCAGAAGTGACAGACTTTTACTGCAGCCTCTTGTCTGGTCAGGCATGAACAGAACATTACAGTTCAAAAACCAGATAGGAACATAATTGCCTTTGAGACTTTTACCCTTCTCATAAATCTGGCTGAAGTTGGCTGATGAAATGAAAAGCTATTGGAGGGAAAGAGACAAGGGATAGACAGACAAGTTGACTGCATAAGATTTGCTTCTTTAAGAAACCAGGCTACAGCTAAGCTCCAATTAATTCTGTCCCCTGGGTTCACTGCAGCAGGCAGCATTTAGGCTGCACGCTCTTTGGGACTGAGCTCTCCACTTTAGGTAGCACTCCAGTTATTAAACATGTCCTCCTTCGACTGTTTCATTGGATTTATCCAGAGCACCACTTGCAGCAAAAGAGGGACTGACCATGCCTCCACACATCCTTCCTTTTCTCCACTGTTCATGCAGCTCCACTTCATTCTCCACTGCAAACTCCCTCCCCCTCCCCCTCCCCAGTCTGGCTTCAACCAGAGGGAACTACAAAGCTGGAAATTTAAGGGGTTTTAATCCTAATAATCTGATATCTTCAAAGCTGTGTGGTCTGAGATAGCAGCTTCCAATGTCAAACTTGCTTCTTTTTTTTTGTCCCGAGGGATTTCCTTCCAGTTTATGTTCAAACTTAGAGGATGAGAGAAAGAATACAAAGAAAAGGGATAAATAGAAGGGGAAGGCCTTATCTCTCCCTCTCCCATTCCTCCAGTTATTACCTTGAGAATGTCCTAGAGCCTACTGAGTGCATGTCCTGGGGTTTTCACCTTGGTCTTTGCCTGAGGAGTAAGAGGTCCAGCATCTGTGGGCATACCTGCTTAGCGTTCTCCCTCTTAAGGTAGGAAGGCTGTCGCTAGGACCAAAGTCATCCTGTCCCTGTCATTTTCTGATCACTCCCTACAGCTGAACAAATCCAGAATTAGCCCTGGTCTTCCTTCACTACCATCAGCCCTTCTTCCTTCCCCAGATACTCTGCCTTCCAGTTTGAATCCAATATGTACTCTGATCCCCCATCTGCAAAATGGAAGTTACAGATCTTTTTAAAGTGAACATATTTATCTGAGGAAGGTCAGATTCACCCTGATCCCAAAACTCCTACCTGCTTTGCCAGAATGTTGTGTTGTTCCCTCCACTTACTCTCTGTTGGAAAAATCTGTTCTTCACCTTTGACAGACTCTAACAGCTGCTGGGCCAATTATAAAAATAAAATATTTTCCAACTTAGTGAGACCCAGGTGCAAGTATATCCTATTTTTTCCCGATTCATTATTGGAAGAAGTCCACAGTAGAAAAGGAACTAATAGGACCAGGAGGAGGTCATACGTATATTTACCCTGAGGGGCTTTTCTCAGAGCTTTCCGTGGGGAATGTAATTGGCTTGCTCCTGGGGCATGTCTAATATTTCTGCACATCAATCCTGAATTACTCAAACAATGCACTTCTTTTATTGCTCGGTTCAAACCCATGTTAGTTAATGGCGTGATTCACAGCACCAGGATTATCCTGCCTCATTGGCACCTCTGACTGTTCCGCAGATCCACGCTGTCCTCTAGTGGCCAACAACGGGGAAGGAAGCGCCCACACTCACACTGATCGTGCAGCGGGTGAGGATTTCTGTCTTCTCTTCAGCTGTGTGGAATGTTATCCCTCAGCACTGTCTTTAAGATCTCCCCTGAATCTATCTTCTCGTGTTTTTTAAGGCCTCCAGTTCATTTCTTGGAGTGCAAAAAAAGTAAGTCAGAGGCAGGATGAAGTAAAGAGAAGGTGTATTAGAGGAGAGGAGCAAGCACATGGATCCCTTGCAAAGTGGATAAAGAGGGCAGGCAGCTTGGATGGAAATTACAGACACAGAATCCAGCATCCAGTCAAGGAGGCTGGACTTGTCTGTACCTTCTCTAGTGAACATGGAGAGGTTTAGAGAACCCTGCAAGAATCCCTCCTCTTTAGCAGGAGGTGGGAAATAACAGCAGCAGTCTGGAGCGAGTTATAATCTGCAGCACAGAAAAACAGAAAGGAGCTCACACAAACTCTGAATCTCTTTTTGCTGAGAACTAGGAATTCTGGAGGTGTGAGTCTCTCATCTCCATCACCTCTCTCCCCCTTCACAGAAACTAATTTTTGAGCCAAATTTCCATAGCTTCCTCAACACTACACATTTTACATGACAACCGGTAAAGCCTCCAATGTTTTGTTTTGTTTTTAGCAACAAAAGGGATGTTCTGTTCACTCTTTGCCAGGGCTAAGCAAATTGAGGTTAAATCTGAAACTCTCACAGCTTACTAACACCCAAGGTATACTACATAGCTGTTTTGAAGGTAAAGGTAAACCTAAAACAGAGCTCCTTGTTCATAAATCCTCTCCTTGTAGCACCTGGGGAAGAATCAGGTGATTTCAATGAGAAATAAACTTATTTGTTGTATTTTGTTACTGCCAGACTGTAGGCTTCAGGGGGACTAGTCTACTTGTAGCTAACTAAGTTTCAGTTACAGGAATGCAGATGTTATATGAACTTAACAGCCAAAATTCAAACAGTGGCCTTATTAAAAGAACAGGGTCTGGATGCAGAAACTTTATTACTGCTAAAAGCAAACACAACAAAGTTTCTTTTGACCCTCAAAACTTCAGAATGCACTTGCAAGGCTGACCAGCAAGAGACCATCTTTCTCTACTTTCTCCTCACTTCCTTCCCTAAAGAAAACCAAATAAAACCTTTTTCTTGCAGAAGGAACAGCTCTGAAGAAAATATGCAGATTAAAAATTTCCAATTTTTATGTAATTCTTCTCAGAGCACTATACTTGAAAATAAGGCTAGTTTGGAGAGTAGTACCAAGGCATTTGCTTGCCTTTCTCACATGCACAGGCATATGAACCACAAGACAGGAAAGAAAAGTCCTGAGTCGCTCAGATAAGGGAACTGACTGTGCCCTGGATGGTGTGAGAAGCTGGTAAGAAGGTGTGAGTGAGGAGAAACTTCTGAAAGTTGGACACAGAGGAGCAAGACAGATTCCATGCATCCAAGATCCCCTCCTCTAATTTCAGATTAGCTGGTCATGAAGGTCACATTGGCCAAAGAAATGCCTCAGTTTATATGGGTACTGAGCAGAAGGGAGAAAGTGGAGCTCAGCAGCTCCCAGCCACACTTTTGTCTTGACAGAAGCCATAAATGAATGCACATTTGCTTGAACCTCACTTTTCTGATTGCAGCAGCACCGTGTTGGACAGCAGCCACACTGGATGTGGCAGCAGCAATACTGGGGGCAGCACTGGCACCAGCATATCCCAATCAGCAGGAGGAGGAGGAGTCCACCGAGAATGATGAGGAGTACTGTGAGCCAGTCTGTGGGAAAAAAGGAGAGAGAAAAAGGATTGATCCTGATGTATCTGGCCATGGTAAGTTACTGAGCACCTCTCCACTGCTGGAGATGTCTTGGGGTAGAGAAGAAGAGAATGGGAGGAGATATCTTGGCAACAAAGCATAGGAACTTACGGAGAACAATCAGCTTAACTTCTTTGTCCGCATCACCTGAGGTGTCTCCTGGTGCTTCCACAGTGCAGTAGTACATGCCATGGTCCCACCACATGACCTCACTGATGACAAGGTCTGCTCCTGTGGGAGAGGGATTGAGAGGTCAGTGGGCTATTTGTGACTAGCAGACACTACTTTCAGGCTCCACCTGAAAAGAGCCCTCTGCCTGCAGGTGACACAGAGTAGTGCATCTCCCCTCTTCCCAGGCATAACCATCACCTTCAAACAATCCCACCTGAGTCCACTGAGAACTCCTATAAACAGCATTCACTGCCAGTCCGTCCTTTCTGTCTTGCTGGAAGCCAATCCTACTGGTTTTGGGACACAGATCACTGTCCCTGTTAGGTCACCAATCCCAACAGCTCTTCTGGCAGGAGCAATATCTGTTGCTCCATGGACAGCAGGGAGCATATAATACACCTGGACAATTATGCAGTACTTGGAAGAATGAACTGCTTTCTAGCCTCTGAGCTCCTCAGCTGTTGTGCTCTTCAGCAAAATGCTCTGGCACCCTCACCTCAGCCTTAGGTTGCAGTGCCTCCAACACCCTCAGGCCAGCTGGGGACAGGGCCCTTCCCTGCTCTTATTCCATTGCCATATGGAGTATGTAAGCTACAGGTGACATTAGCCATGTTTATGCTTCTCTTCACTTAGCAGACCCAGATATTGGACAGTTCCTGAGTTCACTGCCTGCCTGGGAGGCCACTCACGGTTCTGAATGGTGATCTTTCGCTGCTGGTAGTCGATGCCCAGCACAGGCTCCTTCTGCCCGAATTTCTGGATGACAATGCGCACCTTCCGCTGGCTGTCATTGCAGTCGTCAGAGGGGTCCTGGCCGAGGGCTAAACCAGCCTGGTATGCTACAAACACACATCATAAGAGATGTCAAAAGTTATTTCAAAAGACCGATTTCTATTCATTTGTGAGCAGTGGAGAACTTCTTGAATGCATGTGTGCAATTGCTTTGGTTTAGCAATACAAACCATGGCTTCAAACCAGTAAGTTGCTTTGGAGTACTCAAAAACAAACAGAGGTAGAGCCACAGGAATGGCAGAGATTTTGAGAATGCAGGAGCTGCAGAGGAGATGCCTCCTGTACTCACAACTGAAAGAACAACAGTAGAAAGAAGCTAATGGTGGCAGGCTGGAAGGCAGCTCCCAGTATGAAGCCGAAAGGAAAAAAGTCATAAAACACCCAGGAGTCCTAGAACTAAAACAAAAGGGTGTTTATCCACCAAACAAAATCTCCAGACATACACAAACTGCTCTAAGGATTGTCTCCCTTTCCCTCCTGTACCCCATTAAATGTTGTGGAGCTCATAAAGGCAGAAAATAATCCATCCTCTGACTCCAGCTAAGGTGGTAAAGACACCCAACAGAATTAATGGAAGACTAGAGGCAACTTCTGTACAATACTCTCCTGACAGACTCACATCATAAACCAACATTGAATTTCCAAGTATTTGGGAGCTGAGATTTGGGGAGACAGCTCATTCAGCCAGCATTTTCTGTAAAGGGCTTGCAGTGAAGAGAGATGAGGACAAAGTTTGTCAAAGGCTCTTCCACTGCTGTACCTAAAACGGAGCACAAAGTCCCTTTTGGGGACCCTTAGCTTGAGCCTGGGCTACAAGCACTCACATTATGCTGGGATCAGCTGAGCCAGGGACCCACCTGCTTGGGGACTAGGCTGTAGAGCACTTGGTAGCATGCCTCTACCCAACCCATCCAGACTGCATAAAGGAGAGTTTGGGCACCAAGCACCCACTGTGAGCTCAGTTCTCAGTGTACAGTTATGCTATGGCTGGCCACTTAAAATTCTGCAGGGTTTACAAAGAACAGAACAGAACAGAACAGTTCAGTTGGCAGGGACCTACAAAGCTTATCTAGTCCAACTGTCTGATCACTTCAGAATTGACCAAAGTGTAAAGTACCTTACTAAGGGCACTGTCCAAATGCCTCTTAAACACCAACAGGCTTGGGGCATCCACCACCAGCCTAAGAAGCCTGTTCCAGTGCTTGACCACTCTCTCAAAGAAATGCTCACTAGCATCCAGTCTGAACTTCCTCTGATGTAGTTTTGAGCCATTCCCACACATCCTATCACTGGATACCAGGGAGAAGAGATCAGCACCTCCCTCTTCACTTCCTCTTCTCAAGAAGCTGTAGAGAGTAATGAGGTCACCCCTCAGTCTCCTTTTTCCTGAACTAGACAAAAGCCCAAAGTTCTTAGTTGCTCCTCACAGGATGTGTCTTCCAGGCCTTCTATCAGCTTTGTTGCCCTCCTCTGGATGCATTCAAATACCTTAATATCCTTAAATCCTGGGACCCAGAACCGCACACAGTACTGCAGGCGAGGCCACACCAACACTAAACATAGTGGGATCATCACTTTTTTTGACCAGGTGGTTATCCTGGGATGCAGTTTGTGTACCATATTGAACACCCCTGAATTAAGGCTGCCCACACCAGAATGTCTGCACATGAAGTGCACCCACCACTACTAAAAGTTATTACTTAAAGTCTTCATGCCCTCCAAGATGCATGTGCTTCTCCTACTTCCTAAAATCAGTAACATCTGGTCACAGGTATCCAGCTCCAACCACAGGTCCCCCATGGAATCCTACAGCCCACTTGTTGCAGGGTCCTTGCTTTCAAACATGCTGAAGTGTAAGATGGGGCTGCCAATATTGACTTGTGTCAACCATGGCTGAACTGCCCTGCATTCTGAGTCCACGACAAGGAGGACAAAAGAGCTGCTTTGGATGGGATTTCTACGATCTCATAAGGCCTCGACATTTCAGAGGAAATCACAGACATGACCAACATTTCCTTGGAGTGCAGGGAAATTCCACCACCTGGTTTTTGCAGTGGTCAAAAGCAGTGTACTACTTTTGTAGTGATCAAAAGCCCGTACTACCCCAGTGAGTCTACCTTCTCCCTTCTTCCCATTTGAAGGGGAAGACTCCTTGGAAGACGAACCTGACACTTACAGGCTGAGTAGTAGTCAAAGATGGGGTCCTTGCAGAAGGATTTGAAGCGCCAGGTCACCACCACGTCCTGCAGCTGCGCTGAGGTGCTGTAGTCACACTTGAGGATGACAGTGGCAAATAAGGTGGTGTAGCGCTCAACATCCTGCACTGTCACCAGGAGCGAGAGGCAACCTGCAAACAAGAACACAGGAGGCCATCAGCCCACAGACTCCTCAGGCCTCCCATCACACCACCTGCACCAGACCAGCGATCCAAGCACATCTCCTCTGGCCCCATCCAGGACCTGCACCTGTACACCTCCCAGGCCCTCCAATGAAGTCATCCAGGGTTACAAACCCTGGTTACAACATGAGTCCCATCTTTCCCTGACAGAAGAAAGCTTCACTGGCCTGCCTTATGGACTGAATTATTTTCTCCAAAGCATGAGTAGCCATCATGCAGCATATCGCTCTGTGTACTCCTTCTACATGGGGAAAACTGTCCCAGAAGCACATGGGATGGGACTCCCTTGGCTTTTAATCCTAACCAGAAAAGTTCTGCAGCGCCGTATGTGCGTATAAACACCAAATGAATTTCATCAAGGTCTTGTTAAGACACGCATCAGAATGTTATCTAGTGATGACCAGGATTAAGACAATAAAACTTTCAGGCTGTAGCACTGTAGTTAATTGTTTATCACCACTTCAGAACAGCACATACCAATTACCCCCTTTTTTCCTTTTTAATTAAGCTATCGTTATGTATTTGTTATGTACTCATCCTAACAACCTCCACAGCACTTTCTATCCAGGCAGCTGCACACACTCAGGGAGGTTTTGCAAAGTTTCTCGTAAGCTGTAGTTTAGCTATACTCCAGAAACATCTCTATCTTATTTAAACTTTGATAGTACAATAAGTTGTGCTTGTCATTAACAATAGCAAAGTTATCACCAGTTGCCTTTGATAAGAGAATACAAACAGTGCAGGGCAAGTGTGGGATGCCCTGTTTGGAGTACACGCCAGAGAAGCAGGCAGGGATTGCAGTGCTGTGCTCGTTGCTTCTTAACTGGGGAGCATGACAGCAGGAAAGGCGGGAAGGAAAGTGGGAGGCTTGAAGGTACCAACTGAACAGGTCTCCATGAATCAACACTCAATTCTTACCACATATTCAAAGATTTTCCCTCTACTCCATGTTTTCAGGATGAGAGCAACAGAGCAAGTTGCTACTACTACGTAGTAACATCTGGACCACAGCTGCAAACATCATTCTTTGACAAGTATCATTCAATGTCCTCTTAGGCTGCACCTCCACACTACATTCCAGGCAAGTACGAGCTCACACAGTTTCCACAGTGTGGAAAAGATGCTGCAGAGGTGCAATGCTGCCTCAACAAGTCATTCTGCAGTAGGGTATTGTCAGTGCAGTACTTGCTCAGTTTCTGGTTTGAAGTGGGACACCCTGTCAGCCAACTGAAAGCACAGGCAAACTCATTTGCCTTAAGAATACCACACAAACATAGAGAGGGCCAGGGCAAACCCTGAATCCAAGGCTTTTCTCAAAAAGAAGATATACACACATGCACTTAAACACAGAAACACCAGCAGCTGTGCAAACCTCTAGACAAAACAAGTTTTTACAATGCTGTAGCACAGCAAGGTGCAGACTGCTGACAGGTAGTTACAATTGCTCTTATTTAAAAGCACTGTAGTTCAACACATCTTGTTTCAGCTTTCAATGTGAAATAGCTGACTCTGGGATCTTAATGCAGAAAATCACAAGAAACCAATTCAAACTCTCAAGATTGGCAAAACCTGGATCTCAGTGTCAATTAAATGAAACTCCATATGAATTCTGACTTGTCAAGGCTCATGGGAACAGAACGTTTTCCATGGATTTCCTACAACAGCATCTCTCTGGCAAGAATAAAACATTCAAAATCACTATGTGCTTTTTACTAACAAAACCCACATCTCTTCATGGAAGGGATGCTTTCTCATTACCTCTGTTCTGCAAAACAGCCAGTGTTGAAAGGTAAGTTCCTTATTTTCTAAAGAGGTTGAAAACCTACTGTTCCCCCCCAGAGAACAGTCAGATGTCGCTGCATGTCCAATGTTTCTTATTAACCTCCTCCAAGAAAATGGAAAAGTTGTGAAATTCAGGCTGGTTCCTAAACCTGGACTGCATTACTCCACTGCAGGACACTTTCTTTCTTATCCTGGTTAGAAAGAACAAATATGGACACTACCAATCTAGTAAGTTTTGGCTACATCTATGGCTTTGCAGTGAAGACACGAACCTCTGGAGCCAGTGTAGCCAAGTTTTGGCTAGAGCATCTCCCAGGAACACAGCTTCAAGCAAGACAATAAACAAGCACACCCTCCATACTTTTTTGCTTCCTTCACTGGTTCTCTGTGAAAAACCAAACTTCAGTATTTAAAGCCAGATCATCAGCCAAGACCCAGGCATCCAAGAAGCGAAATGATCACTTTATTTCCAAGAGGAGGTTAGAAGCTATCAGGCAACCCGCAAAGCTTGGCAGAGAGAACTCTGCTGGCTGAAGGCGGCCCGTGGGCACGGAGGTGAGCTCCTGCTCCCCACACGAGCAGGTGCCCAGCAGGTGCAGCAGCACTGCAGCTACCCCAGATCCCCAAGAGGTTGGGGCTGCTGATCCGGCAGCAAAAGCTCGGGGGGGCGCTTGCGAGAGGCCAAAGGGGATCGCCCCCGTGCCCAATTCCCAGCTCCCAGCTCCCAGCCGAGCTGGCCGCACGCGACCGATACTGGAGGCTGCCAGGAAACAGGAGGCCACTTCCTCCTAGGAGAGAGGTCAGCCGCACCTTTGGGGAGCGAAACTCGTCTCCGCACGGCTTTATACCGAGCTCGGGAGAGCCCCGCGGGCGGGGAAGGGCACCGGGGGGGGAACAGGGC
>VZTA01028658.1:627359-700849 GCA_013398855.1 Mohoua ochrocephala
GGGAGGCCGCGGCCGCTCCGGGCACAGCCGCCCCCGGCGGGCCCGCGGGGGCCATGGGCTGTCCCCGGTAGCCCCGCTCCTCACGCCCCCGCAGCTGCTGCGCCCCTCAGGGCCCCTCTGTGCCCGCACCCTCCCCATGGCCCCGCTGAGGCTCCCTCCCCTGCCCGCCCTGCGGAGCGCCAGGTGTCCCCTGCCTGCCCTCTGCTATCCCCGCTGAACAGGAATGGGTGTCCCGCAGCCCGGACAGACCATCCCGTACTTCATCTGAAATGTGGGACTTGTTGGGTTTTCTTCACCACGTGCGAAGCAGTTGATTTCATTGCCTGCTGCATTTGTGGCACTGCTCTCATACTCATTTTTATGATTTTTCTTTACACGCTAAGTTAATAAGTAACTGGTGATGTCACCTGCTCTTGTTTCTGCTTAGTAAAAACCCAGTAACCTTTATTCACAGGGCAGGCTTTAAGAGACTTGAAACTTTTGCTTGCATGTGGCAGAGCTAGGATATGTGGACCATACAGAGGGCTACTTTAGGTGTAAGATTGGAAATTGGGGTTAGATTTATTTCTCCTAAGTAAATAGGAAAATACTCCGCTTATGTGCAACATAGTAATAATGAGGAAAACAATAGCAGGGCTCTGGTCCATGTCTTTTCTCTCTCTGATGAGGGAGAAGAGAGACAATGGGGCTGTGATAAAGGTGATGTGTCTAGATCCTGCCTTGTAGCTTTATCCTTGCTGTCTCTGTCTCTGACGACTAGTAAATAATTTATATACTTAACTGCTGTGAGAATTTATATCCTCTGTTATTCTCCTTGCTCTCAAGTCTTCTAGCTGTTGTAAGAGCAGCCATATTCTCTAGTCCATTTTTTTTCCCTTGGGATCTTGGGTTGATTGCCTAAACTGACTTTTATTACTAATTTTCTAGTAATGCTGATGGATAATGGTATACAGATAGCACTGGTTTCTAGGCCTGATTTACACTTGGATATTTTTCTTTCTGTATATAAGCACTAAAAGACTTTAAGTTTTGTTGGGTTTTTTTTGAATGAAAGTAAGTGTTGCAAGACTTTCCTGTTTGCACATTTTGCACTCAGCAGCAGCCCCGTAAATTGCTGATGTACTCTGATGCGGTCTGAAAGCTAAAAGGAGTGCTGAGAGAGTTGGTCGATGGTCTGCTGTTTTTCAAAAAAAAATGGAAGATTCAGAAAGAAAAGCTGAGGAGACCGTATTTGAAAATGAGTTAAAGAAACAGGACTTGGCAGATGGGAAGAAGCCTGACACATCCAAAGCAGAGCTAGACTTGAAGAAGATGCCTCACCCTGGAAGAGATGATCAGTATGGAGTTCCTCGTGGCAGACACCCCTCACGATACCCAAATGTTGCAGCCCTGTTTTAGGCCAGTGCTGCCCTCAGGTCAGAAAGAGCAGAGAATGTGTCCTGGAAGGCTCATAGTGCGGTGCTAGGAGGAGTCAGGACTGGAAGTCTTGGGACAAACTTGAGTTCCTTCATGTGGAATGAAAACAACTAAAGGAATAACATACAATCTCTCCTGAAGGAAAGACCAAGTGTCCTTTTATTTTTTTTGAAAGCCCACCGGTGGGTGAAGCTTTTCTACAAAAAAATTAACACACTTTGGAATGAACCAAGAAATAAAATCCTGCAGAAGTAGCACAATGTTGAGATAATTTTTTAATCTCTTGCTTATTGCTGGTACTAGTAGCACTGCAGTTTTATTCTGCAGTAATAGTTCCCTATTTCTACATATCCTGAATGAGTGGACTGAACTGATTATCACTCTTCTGTGGATGTCAGAGCTGATAGGTGATGTCATTTAAGCACACCTAGACAGTTAATGCTGGGGCAGAGACAGCTTAAAATAACTGTTAGATATGTTCTGTTTTCTAAAGGAAAATGGTAGGCTGCATTTTGATCATTATTTAATTTCAGGTATTTTATGCAGTTGAAGTGTCAGTCACAGGGTTTATGAAGGCAAGAACTGCATTTATGAGGCTTACACATTTAAACATCTTTTTCTCTGGAAAGAGGAAAAGTGCAGGATGACAAAATAGAAAGAAAGTGCTGTCATCTCACTGAATTTGTTTACGTGTTAGCAAATAAACACCCATTTGATTTAATTATGCTGTATTTTGAATAATCGAGACAATTGTCTGAGATGAGAAATCACTTGATGTCCAAATTTACTGAGAATTTTTGAGAGGCTCCCAAATATAAAGATTGTGTGTGGCAGAAAAATTGATAAAAACCATTTTCACTTTGAAATAACTGAAGGCATATACCTAAATGAACACAATTTGAAAGAAAATGGAACTTTGCTGAAATTCACAGCTTGTAGCACTGTCCACTGAAACAAGGATAACCTGAATTTAGTCCTGACTGAGTTCTTGGAAATGAGGACACTGATGTGGATCTGGTACAGTATTTCAAGTCAGTGTCTTGATTTACTAGAACTAGGGGGAAAACAGACTGCCCTGGTCAGGCATTGGCAGAAAGATTATGGTTGCTAACTTGTTTTTTTCCCACTGGACTTGTCACACCAGTTCTACTCATCACCATCTCAGTTTTCAGTATCAAAAGGATGAAATCTTTCTGATTTAGGAAATCCGTCTCAAAAAAACCTGACAAACCCCCCCAGGAAAATAAAACCAACATCCAGAGAGATGCATGCCTTTGTCATGGTGAGCCTGCACAAGAGTTTTTTGCATCAGCCAACTCCTGAATCCCAGAGTCTGCAGCCAAAGTAGACACGTTACCCCTCTGAGCCTCTTCTGAGTCCTTAAATTCAAAATTTTCTTTGGCACAGTGCTTGAATGCCATCACAAGAATGTGCACAGTGGACACTGCAGTATCTTTCTTTAACTAGAACCCAGATATCAACGCAAGCGGAAATGTTCATATCCTCTTTCAGCCTAAAGCATTTTCCAGATAGGAATTAATTTATAATGAAAACGATGATAGTCTTAATTTTTAGAAGATAAATGATTGCTAATTAGTTACAATAATTTGAAATTTTATAGCTCTTTTCTCTGTGGATATCAAAACACTTTGCTAAGATGGGTAAGTATTATTATCTAATTTTTCACAGGAGATAACTGAGACAGCCAGAGGTGAAATGGCTGATACAAATTGTACACGTCATTACTGGGTTTGGAATTAGAATTCAGGTCTCTGAACACTCCACTATCTACTTATGCAAATAGTCTATAACTATTTCTTCAACTTCAGTGATATCAGTGGTGTTACCCCATTAAAAACTCATGAAGTTCATTTAAATACATTGAGATACATTGCGATTGTTTTCATTTGTTTTCTAAATGTAGCACTTTGTGCTTGTCTGTTTTCAAGTTTTCCTCAGCACTCCTAAGGGATAAAAGCGGATTTGTAATTCTCATGTGAAATGATGCAGGAAAGTCAGATTCTGGCAGATGAACCCTTGGATGAAGATTGGCTATATAATGACAAGACTGACATGTCTAAAATATTTCTTTGTCCTCCTTGTCCTTTTTGTGGGTACCATTATGTTAGGACACTTTGCCTTTCCTGAAATATCAGGGAAGCCTGAAATTCCTCAAAATATTTTTTTCCAAATGGATTCTGGCCCAAAGCTGGAAACAGGAAACGCATTTTTAGGGACTTTTTAGTGATAGCAAAGTCATGATTACAAATGAAAAGAGATTTGCTTGCATCCTGCCCATATTTCTTATTCTGAGTATTCATGTTTCTTTACATTCAACTTCTGAATTTTCTGATTTCTGATAGTTTCTTTATGCTGTAATATTGATACAAAGTTGCTCCAATGTGCATTTTAAGGTGTTTCATTTGGAAATGGAGAACACATTTGAAAGCAAAAGGCAGAAAAAATTCAAAGTAAGAGCAATGCTTCTGCTTTTTTGCTTCTTTTTGAGACTTTTGTAAAAATGGTCAATGTGTTGGGTTTTTATATGACAAATTTGGACCTTTTCCAGTAGTAACTAGTGAAAATTGTAGCACTCTGAAAAAGATAGTCTGAAAGATGAAAATCACGTGAGGGGAGGGGTGTTACTAAGCTGTTTAATTTTTTAAAAATTGTGTTAACTTTTAGAATTTGTTTCCCATTATTATAAAATGTTTTGACTAAAGTCCTTTTTTCTTAAAGATTCATCTCTCTTGCTTTTCCATTCAAGGTATTAGATGACCTCAGAATGTCTGTCTCCTGATATTTTTGTGAAGTCCACCAGAAAGGTGAAGGGATAGCCTTGTTGTCTCAACAGCACATCTCCTCCCAGTATATTAAAGAGGAGCTTAAAACATTGAAATCAGTTGTCAGTTCCTCGTTACACAGTATTTAGATGAAAGTCTTGCTGTAGCAATTTATTCAGAGCCTGGAGTCCTAAAACCTGAGCCAATTAATTCACTCTACAAAGTAGGACATGTCTTTGGGTTATCCCTATTTGTGTACAGGCAGAAGACAAAGACCATCTTTGGGAATCTCAAAACATTTGAGAGGAAATGAAAATGGTCTAAATGGCAAATAAAGGCAACAGTACTAAAGGTTCCTCTTTACCACCGCCAGGGAGAGAGGACATCCGTCTTTTCCAATGGAACAGGAGGCAGACAATGAGGAACCAGCAGAAGATGCACAGGCAGATCCCAGTGGTGAGTATTTCCCCCTGTTATATTGTGATTTCAGTACTGAACCTACAGTAACTTCTGGCTTCTTTCACCACTCACCCCTTTCTTACTACTAAGTGTTCATCTCCTGTTCCTGCTCTTGGTGTTGCCAAATTTTATTTTTACTCTAGTCACAGTGAAGTTCTGGACTAAGCACTGTGCCTGCTGTGCCTGCTGTGCCTCAGCTCACAAAGTCCCTCCCCTGAAAATTTTTGCTGCTTAGACCTGTCTCTGTAGCTGATACTGAAATCAGGTTTTTAACTCCACCAGACTCAGTCAGAGGCCGGTATTTTTCTTTTTAACATAATTTTTCATCTTGAAATGCCTGTCCAGTGTCTATTTCAGGTGTCCTGCATATCATCTAATACACTAGATCCAGGTAGCATGAATAACGAATCCACTTTAGAAGGATTTTTTAATGCATTGCTGCATTACTTTTGGCATTTGTTTCATCTTCCTATTGCACCTTTTTCCTGTTATAGGATGTGTTTCTTTCCTTCCCCTAAGTTGTAAATTACTGTTTTTTGGAAGCAAACTTCTCCTTACACTTAATGCTGAACAGCAGGAAGTCTGTTGTTGGACAGAGGAGATTCTTTTACTACTACAGAACTACATATTTATTTAATATGGCATGTATGAGCAAATTAGTCAAAGGAATTCATACCTAAGAGGGTGATCCCAATTATACTTTGCAAAAGAAAACAAAACTAGTGTTTCCAAGGAATCACCAATGCAGAGGAACAGGAGGAAGAAGGGGACCAAGTAGAATCAGACGCTGAGAGTATTGCTGAGGAGATCTTGGCACAAACTTAAAACCCCCAGTACTTTCTAGTTTTCATTGTTTTTCACTGTTATTATTAGGAACAGCACCTCAGACTGTAATCAGTTACAGTGATTGAGTATTTCTGCTCCCTTTCAGTTGGCTTAACTTTGCTCTTTGCCTGGTGTCTGGCTGGTGTCTGACCATTCAGCTTGTTTTTCATGGCACACCTAGGAGAGAAAACAGTCAGGACAGCATGAAATGCTTACAAAATAGCTTTAACCTGATGTATCCAACTGGAAACTACTACAAGTGCTTATGACTAGTTGGAAGTCAAGTTGACAGTATTGTGCATTGCAATCCAGTGAAGAACTACTCTGGGTCACACATTAACAGTTTGCTTTCTTGAGGACAGTGGTGTCTTCTGGTGGTTCATTATATGTGGTTTTACTAATTGTTTTGTGCAACGGTGTGCATTCAATAGCTACTGAAAAGAGACACTTTAAAATTGGTTTGGTTTCTAAAGTGGAGACCTAAACATCAAGCAAACCTCAACTGAACTGCTTTGGTAAGTCTTTAAGTTTTAAAATCAGTATTTTTCAAATGGTCTCAAAATTTTTCTTGTTTAAACTCTTCGGTTTTGAATATTTACAGTAAAGTTTTTAAAAGCTTGAGGGAGCATTTGTTACAGACTGTCCCAAGACAAGTAGTTACTAAGGCATGAGACCCCTATTTTGAGCTATGAAATATTTATTGCTCTGTCAAAGGAAGCAAAGAATCATGACCTTTTCCCTTTTATGGTTAGGTGCGAATATCAGCAACTAACCCAAAATGTATGGTGAATATAAATTTCTGTTATGTTCCCATTTCTGAGGTGCAGAAGGCAATTTGGAAGAACAAGATAGTGGTCAAGTCTCCTCAGAATCACAAAAAAGGCCGGAGGAGGTAAAAAAGGAAATCCCGGAAAACTTTTTCTATACGTATGAAGATGTATATTCAGGACCATATGCCACTGATGACACTGAGATAACCACTGACCTTCTTACCTTTAAGTATCCTTTCTGTCGAGCTTGTGCAAATTCAAAGCTAATGATATTTAATATATGTTCTTAAAATGGTATTTGTCAAATTTGGAGTAGCCTATGTGGCATTAGTGGCGTACCTTTGGTTGAGACACAGGGAAAAATCCTGACCGGTTGGGGTTCTGGGTGAATTTAATCTTAAATGTTGTCTTGACCTCATAAACGTTTCTTACTGGGTGTAGTGCTTACTGTCATAAGTACTCCTGTAGAACTAGACCATAGAGAAGCTAATGTGGCCAGGCAGAAGACTAGCATAAGAATATGCCCTGCAAAGCTCTCCCTGTCTCTGTAGCCACACTGGTGTTCCCCAAGAAGCTGAGGGGAGGGCAGAAGGGCTGTCGTATACCTCATAAGGGAGAAGTGGGAAAGGAACCTTGTAGATTTGTATTCTGGTGCTCATAAGATCTAAACTGGTAGAATAAAGCCTATCAGTTAAGAGCCACAATAAGCTCTTTGGTTGGTGTGGTCAAGTAGGGTAGGATATGATATGTGACTTTCATATATGCTGGTGGTTTTCTCTGCAGACACAGTTCAGTTGCTACTGAAGACTGGATTTTCCCTTTTCTACATCTGCCTGTAAACAATTAAGAAGTAAGCTTGAAAACTTGCTTGGTTTGATCTCTTGTCTGTGGAACAGTTCCTGGTAATCTGATGCACATCTTTTACATTTTGTTTGAAAAGAGAACACAGATAAAATATGAGTTCCTTGCAGCTGCGAATGATCCAGTAGAAGCAAGAGGTGTACCTGTACTGGAGATGAAAAGATGGAATATGAACTTTAGAAGGCCTTTACTTGTGCCTTCCTCTCAGTTATAGAGTCATGATATATTTTACTTTCACTGTATACTGAAGAAAATGATCTCCTGCCTTCAGGCTTAGTCACTAGTTTCAGTATTCTCATTTCAGTTTCAGTTTAAGCATTTCTATCCACTTAGTAAACTTTCTAGAAAGCCAGTGTCTAATCTTTTCCTTATTGGATTCTTCCCAGACATTCTTTTGGCTATGACTGTACCAGACCTGTAAACCTGATGATAATGGATAGCCACACTGTGGTGTATATAGCAGGCAACCAGGTGGTGCTCCAGAACCTGAGAACTAAACACCAGAGATACATCCGGAGCAGCCGTGGCGGTGGCATTGGGTTTATCACAGTATGGCTCTCGTTTGTTGTTTAAGAACTTTAGTCACTTTCTAGGAAAAATAATGTTTACTTAGTTGTGGTTGCCAGATATGGGAGATTTCTACAGCTGCACATGCATATACATAAGAAAGTAGGATATTGATTAAAGGAATGTGTGGACCATGCAGCATGGGCTTCTCATCCCATCAATATAACTGGCAGAGAACGAATATTTGCACACCTTAGTCCCAGGCTCAGGTACCTAAAAGGACTGACAAGTCCAGCTGGGATTAATTTTTAGCACTATTACATTCTTATTTAAATCTTTTGGCTCACAGCAACTCTTTTATTTTTTTTTCAACACTTCATCTGTCCTAATCACAACTGATTCTAATATAGAGTCTCCCTTGCAATTAAAATTTAGAAAAATCATGCTCCTACACAAATGAAGGGAAAAAGTATCTGGTTTCACTCTATTAAACTTATCAAGAGCTTGGAGTCTCAAGTGCTGCCTCTGAATTTGAAGCACCTTACCCTGTGAAAGCTCTGCCATCTCTCAGTTTTATTGCACATGAGCCAGGCTTTCAGACTACCAGCCTCAGACTGTCCTGCTTCATCGTAAGCAGCCTTTTCTGGGGAATCAGTGTACATTTCTACCCCTTCAGAATACTGTCACTCAGGATGGCTTTTCTGCAGCTGGCTGCTGAAGTAGATAGCTGCTGACACAAATGCTGCTATGGAAAGATTAGCTAGTGGGTCGAGTGAGGCAGGAATAGCAAAAGGATGCATCACAAAGCAGGTTACTTCACTGTTTGTCGTGATTCCGCAGTGCATGTGTGATATACCATTTTGTGTGCACAGTGGCTTCATTCTGATATTGAGCAATAGGTTGGCAGCTGTTCAGAACAAACACACAGAAAAATGCAATCTGGTATTTATGGCAGAATGTTTTGACTAATGAGTGAATGAATACAATAACTCAAAAACTAGCAGGATAAAGACAAAGGTGTCATTACAGCATGCAACAGGACTTCTGCTTTTTCAAGGCACACCCTAATAAGGAGTACTTTGCAGTAGGAGAAAAAGGAGGGAAGCCAAACATTGTCATCTACACATATCCTTCAGTGAGGCCCTACAGAATACTGAAAGGTAGTGTAAAAAGTTCTATTTTCATTTTATACAGATGGACTAGTGTTTAAAGATCCCAGCAGATGGAGTAGTGGATCATTTTTAGTTTAGAAGGAAATAGAATCTTTTGGTCCTTCACAGCAAAAATAGAAAACACTGGTTTCAAGTTTTTTCATTATTGCATGGGAAGAAACTTTTATTTGATTGATAGCCAACCTAGAGCCACTACCTATTGAAAAAAAAAATTCAGTGAAAGTTGAGCTCCTTCTGAGTAGATTTTTGTATTGCTTCTACCTTTCCTATGCATGTGTATTGGGGCTTGTTCATTTCTTCAGGTGGAACAGAGACAGCCTATGTTTTTGGTGATTTCAACCGTGCTGGCACTTTGCTGGCCAGTGTTGGGAGCAGCCCTGACTACATGTTGACTATCTGGGACTGGAAACAAGAAGAGACTCTGTTGAGGTCAAAAGCTTTTGCACAGGATGTTTACAAGGTCATGTTTTCTGCTGAGAATGAAGAGCATCTAACTACGGGTGGATCAGGACACATCAGGTAGGTTTATTGATTAGGGTTAATACATAACACCTCTGCAGTCATAATACATAGGAGATGACTAACAAGAATGTATCATTAGCAAACATGTACTAATGAGGAATGCTATTTTACTTGGCTGTTACAATTACAAAAAGGACAAATTTCAAGTCCTTCAGCCAGTCACCTTTGCTGTCCAGAAAGGATGATGCTTGATGTTAAATGTCAGTACCACTGGCTCCATTCTTGTAAGTTCAACAAGCACTGGGAAGAAGTAATGAAAAATGCTTATGTATACATGTCCTCTAGCTGGTAACATAGGATATATGCCTTCTGTGCCTTCTGGGCTTTCTGCCTTTGATTTCTTGAGCTCATCTGCTCTTTGGACAGCTATTAGAGATGGTTGCCAAGTCATGGATCAGAAACCCTCTAATCCTACCAAAAGCCTGCAAAGGATACATTTCCATACACTCCCTTTCCTGCTAAGATCATGGGTCCTTTTGTAAAAAAGGACCAAACACCCAACAACTTTAAACTTTGATTTTGTGTTCTGGGTTTATCCAGTACTCAAATGTTAACACAACAGAGACTTAAGATATGACTAGGATTCTATTGTAGTAAAAATGATACCTTTAAAATTATAATGCATTGAAAGTTTCTTTGAATTTTAATGGGGGAATCAGATCCAAATCTGAGATTTGCTTTATAGTTTGGTTGCAAGGTAGGTCTGAAATAGCAAATGACTTATTTAGACACAGAACAAATGTGGTTTAGAATGCATTATTTATGGAAATCTGACAAAACAAACTCTCTTATAAGCTTCCTTTTGAGCTAAAATACTACAAAATAAACTCTGTCATAGCTTTTATAACGTGATAAATGTGACCTTTCACCCCAATGTTGACTCAAATTACAATTTCCAACAGCAGCTCTCTTAAATGTAGTGTTTCCTGCACACAGAGCGAACCATCCCTAATTGCAGTAGATGTTAATTTTTCTGCCATGCAGCAATTTCAAGTTATGTTATACTAATGATCAAATAGAAATAACTATTAACATTTAGGATAAAACCTTTGGCTCGGTGAGATTTTCTAGTACAGTTCAATTCCTCAAGAGGACTTGGATGACATTCAGTGAATACCTCAGTCCCTTGGATTTACAAAGCTGAGCATCATACATTGGAGACAGCAAGAATAAAATAGGTATCCCTAACTATGTGTATGGGCTGTAGCTGGAAAGATGTAGCTGTGGATTTACACTTCTTAATTTTAAATAGTAGTTTAATCTTCATTCTGCCTATTCCAAATCCTTTTCCTTGCTTTTTCATAGGAGTAGCATAGGGAAATGTTTGTGTAGTTATAAAGCTTTATCTCATTTTCAAAAGAAAAAAAACCCCAAGTTCTCCTGTGAAAAAGAGCAATAGATGAGCAGCCCTTACCTCGGAGGCATGCCTGGTAAGAGTATTGCAATGTCTAAGAGGGACTGAAGAGTGTTTAAGAAACCTTGTATCAGACAGGGATATTTTTTCTATACTCAGGTTCTGGAAGATGGCTCTCACATTAACTGGTCTCAAGTTACAAGGAGCTTTGGGCAGGTTTGGAAAAACAGCAGTGTCCGACATTATAGGTTTTGTGGAGCTGCCTGATGGGAAGGTAAGTAAGAAAAAGTGACAAAAAGAAAAAGAAAAAATATTATGTACTCCTTTAGGCTTTGATATAAAGTCTGCTTTGTAAGTTGGAGAGTTACTATTTGCTTCAAAATGTTTTGAATCAGGCCCGTGATGCACTGTTCTGAGACAAAAATATTGCCATCAATTTGCCCAAAACCTGGCTTGCTTTGTAACAATTGGAAAATACAGTTAGTGTTGTAATTCGCAGAGAAAAGATTTCTGTTGGCTTAGAGCTGAGTCTTCTAATGGGGTAGTGAAAACATTAGTGTACAGAAATACAAGGAGACTGGTGGTCCTGTCTTCCTAATCTTCAACCATTTCAGTGCATGCAAATTATATCACATTGCTAAAAAGTTGAGCCTCCTCACCCTTTACATCTTCTCTTGCAAATGTCTGTACTTTGCTATTGATTTAATGCGTTCATGGAAGGAAGCCACAAATGTTAACTGGGTTCTTGCCTGTGTTTCTGCACGATTGCATGCAGGTGCTTATAAACTTATCTTCATTTGCATTGAAGGTTGTCTCAGGAACTGAGTGGGGCAATTTTCTGCTTTGGGAAGGTGGCCTCATTAAAGTAGAGCTCTGTCAAGTTGGACACAAGCCCTGTCATGAGGGCCCTATCACCCAGTTAGTTCTTGATGAAGGAGACCTTTACTCTGTCGGAAAAGATGGTGTCATTCGGGTGAGTTTTTCTTTTGCTCTGCCTTTAGGTGTGCAAATGTGTGGTAAGCAGGTAAATGTTATGTATTTCCTTTACCACATTTTTGGAGGAAATTTTGGAGTGCAGTTTCTTTCTGAAAATTAATTTTTAGAACGAAGGAAATAAGAGCACATCTTCACAGTGTATGTGTTTGAATTGGATAGCATGGCATGCAGTGTTCCTTGTTTAATAGTAATAAATAAATCAGCTTTTACTTTAGTAAATCAAAATAATCCTCAGTGGTTTTCTAACAGCTTTGTTCTTGACTGCATTCTAACTTTTTTTTTCATGTTTATTTTTTGTTCTTCTTTATAATTTTCAGACCTATTAACACATGGTATTATTTCAAAGATAAATAATAAACTATGGGAATATTTGAAATTAATTTTCTGAGTATTTAAAAGCTCAGATTATTAATGTTAAAATGACACAGAAATTAGCTAGCATCTCAGAGATACATATTGTGAAATAGGGGAACAATTAAAAGAAAAAGCATCCTGAAGTTAACGTATAATTTTATAAATTAAGGTCAAAATGTCTTCCTTATGCATAACACCCGTTTCTGATCTCAACTGTCAGTGATCAAGAATTTTGCAGTCTTATTTCCCTGGTCTTTAAGGGAGGATGTGATGCATCTTCTGTTGATGTGTGAAATGATCCAGATAATCAGTGGGAATCTGACCTGTGGACAGCGGAGGGTTTCAAACACTGTTGTTGTTGTTGTTACTGTGTTTTATAGGTTGGTGCTGTCCCCTCAGGAAAATTCATTTGATTATAAGCACGGTAACTGATCTCTTGTCCTTATCCCACAGAGCAGAACATGGAAGGGTTAGACTTCCCCTTGGTTTGTGCTGCCTCAGTATGAGCCGTGCTGAGAGCCCACAGATAGCATTTGGTCTGCATAGCTCTGAAGCTGCCATATATAGCTCTGCTAGTGCCAGGGCTGAACTGAAACTTCTGTCACTGTTCTAGGTTATATTCAAAGCAGTGATTTTGCTTTCTTAAAATTTTGAATTTCCGTATTTATTGTGTATGAAAACAACCTGGCCTTATTAAAAAAAAAAAGCTTTATTTGAAATTTTTTTTTATTTTATTCTTCCAATGCCGTGAAGGTGTGGAACTTCGAGATAATAGATACTGCTGATCCTGTGGATGACACAGGGTTAGTGGAGGTGGAGCCTATGAGTGAACTTTGGGTTGGCAAGAATGTCAGCCTGAATTTCATGACAAAAATTCACGACCATGGACAGCCCTTTTGGTATGCTCAGGTAAGACACACTCAGGTACTTACATCCCTGTGGAGAAACACAAGATGAGGGAGATGATGGTAACTAACAGCAGGAGTCCATTGCAAACCAGTGTGCTTCTTTTTGCTGGAATTCAATCTTCCTTTGGATGTATAGAAAACCATCTTCTTATCTCTCTGTCTATCTGTCTGTCTATCTATTTATCTATCTACCTACCTACCTACAGATATTATTATTATTATTATTATTATCATCATCATCATCATCATTAGTAATTATTATTATTTCAGGCACTGAAACAGGCTTCCTAGAGAGGTGGTTTAAGTTCCAAGCCTGTCAATGTTTGAGGCATTTAATAGAAACCCTTAATAATGTGTGTTAACTTTTGGTCAGGCCTGAAGTGATCAGGCAGTTGGACGAGATGATCCTTGCAGGTCTCTTCCAACTGAATTATGCTGTGTTATGCTGTGCTGTGTTTTTAGTGTACAGTAATGTATGAGACTGGCATAAGGATAGGAGAATGACAAAAGATATTGTCCAAGTTCTGTTACCCTGAATTGATGGATGGGATTCATAAGACCAACATCATTGCATTTAGTCATTTCTGTTTCACAATGATAATCATTAAGGAGTTTTTAAGAAGTCACCATGTGCAGTTTTATTTCCAAATTGAGTCTGAAAATAATTATGTCTTCTTCTTCAGGATACAAGTGGAGCAATATGGAAGCTGGATTTGACTTTTTCAAATATGGTAATTTTGTTTTTTCTTTCTTCTGATTTCTTCAGTTCATTTGCAATAGGAACCATATCCTATTACATTCTGTAACTATACTGGTTGCACTTGGAATGAAATTTGTGTTTTATGAAGTTGCACAGTAGAAAATTTTAGCATTGAAACAGATATTTTATTTAATAAAAATTTTCAAATGTAATTGATTATAATGATTGTGCAGGGTGATAAAGAGGAATTTGATTTTTGATTCCTGAAATTTCAGCTGCCAAATTCAAGTTACTTTAAAGGAGTTTGATTCTGATAAACTGGTAATGAAAGTTACATGGATGCAGGAAATGAGTTCAAGGAGGATAAAATAATATATCATATATATATATGAGGATATTAAACAAGAAGATGAGAAACACTTGACATGATACTGGAGAGCACAAATCCTTACTGTAGTCTGTAAATGACAGAAAGAACTAGAATAAACAAGAAGATGAGAAACACTTGACATGTTTTATCCTACTACTAACTAGTGTTGCTGCTGGAGATGTTTTTGATGGATGACAGAGGTAAAAAAGGGGGCATTTAATCTTTGCTCTGGAACATATTAAAGTAAATAGGAACGATCCCTTGCAGGGAATAAAACTCTGATGTGAAAACTAAAATATGTTCCAAGAATTTTATGGTAAATAGAAGATGCAAACTATACAAACCAATGTAAAGAAAGGATAGCAAAGCCTGTAATTCCTTGGATGATTAAATTATTTCCCAGGCAGCATAAACCCAAACTGGAGAGCACAAGTGTAGAATTTCTCTTCTGTTTTGCACCGCAGACCCAGGACCCAGAGCGTGTGTGCACCTTCCACTCTGGGAGGATCGAGGCCATCGGTGTCTCCCCCTTTACTTGCCTGATGGCCAGCACGGCTCTTGACCGTAAGTACAGTGTTCCTTTCCTCTCCTGCCACTGCCATCATTGGTTTTGAAGAGTTTTTGAAGGTTTTGATGCTTGGTTTGGAACTGCTGTATTTTGTACTTGTGCATTTGCTCTCGCAAAGTCACTTTACACATAATTGTTATTCCTGGGATCAATTCTTGAATAGTTAAGGCAAATTAGTGTTTTGAAACAACGCTTTAAGACTGCTTCATCTTAAAAACCTGGGATTTTAGCAACAGAAATTTTTAATGGGAAACTTTGTAAATTGTTTGTTCTGAAGGAATGGCTGAAAAGATGAGACATCTGGTTTGAGTAACAGCACTTGTATTCAGGGCTGGGAATCAATAAGTGTTGGAATTTTTGTTTTGTAAGGAATTACATACACCTCCAGCATTGTGTAAGCCATTGCAAATATTAATGTTTGTGCTTTTCTTAGAAAATGCAATAGCTATTATGCTTTCAACAACAGATAACATGTAATTACAGACATATTCATTTAACTTGTATAAATATTGCTCTTTAGGCCTCTCACTGTTAGCTTTGTTGTGCTTTGAAAGAAGAACTACTGGCCAGAACATTAGCAATGTCATTTACCCTGTGCAGAGAACACGACAAGGTCTTTTAACTCAATTCTTGTCAGTACTATCTTGTAATTTGTCTGTGTTATACAATGCACATATTCTTCTAGCCTGAAGACAAACTCCTACCAGTTGAGCAAAAGACATTTCAGATGTATGCCAGTTGGAATGGAATTTTATGTGTGCCTACGAATCTGTTAATTTTCTCTCTGGTGAAATTGGATCTTTTGTGGACAATCTCCTATATTTTCCTCCCTTTAAATGTTTTCCTCCCTAGGCAGTCCCAAGTAGTAGCCTATCATATTTTCCTATGCTGTCAGTACAGATTTTCCTTACAGTATGCCACAATTCCGTGCTCACTTGAAAATTACCTGTGGATTGTCAGCATGGGACTTCTTATTAGAACCCTCAGCCTCGACAGCTCTTGGTTCTGTATAAGTTGAAGAGTGAAGAAATCATGCATTTTGTTCATGAGCACCATGCTAGCTGTGGTACTCTCTAACCATCAATCATCTTTCCAGGCAGGCATTTTGCTACTCAAAAGAGAAAACATGCATTTCATCCAGATTTTAATTCAAATAAATAGACACTTCTCCATAAATCCTAACTTCTAAGTTCTATTGCAAGAACTAAATTGTTACTGTCTCATTTCCACACAGGGTCAGTGCGCATCTATGATTTTGGCAGCAACAGCCAACTGAGTGTAATCAAGTTTAAGCAGGGAGGAACGGCGCTGACATGGGCACCGGCTGTTGTGAGTTTTTCCTAGCATGTTAGCAAAAATTCATCAAGGAGCCTATGACACTGCCAGCATCCAGAAAGCTGCTCACCAAACAAGACGTTAGAGGTCACTCCTTAGGCCGTGGTGGAATTTGCCATAGCAAGATGTATATATAAGTTCCTGGAGTAGTATGTTTGTATACAGTATGGGTGCAGTTTAACTTTACTGTGGATTATCAGGTATCCTACTTTGTGCCTCCCTAAGATCTTAAAATCCGATCTCAGTGTGCAGTATAGGAAGTAGTCTGAGTTTGTAGACTAACAGCTTCCATTTAACCCACGCAGAGCAATTGTCAATTAACATGAGTTAGTTAACACATTTTGAAATGACAGCCCAGACAAATCACAAACATTTGGAGATAAATCGTAAAAAACTGTTGCCAGAACTGATCATTTGTGGAGCGTGGAGTCTACCACTTTTAGACATATTTGCTAATTTTAATTAAAATAGTGTCTAGTTATGTTCTTGAGAAAACATAGCAAGCCTGGTGGGTTAATTATAAGCAAATTTAGGAGGAAAATAATTACTTGAATGTTCAAGGTGAGAGTTCCACTGGGAGAGTGCCTGTATTTTATAAAAATAAATATTTTATAAAAATATAATTCTGGCCATGCAGGCTTTCAGAGATGCTGTCAAGTGGTGACCTGCACATTCATGAGGAAAGCTGTCTGCCACAATAAGTTGTACACCATCACAAAACTGACTCAGTTCAGTTTTACGAACGTTGTTACTAAACCCAATCTGATAAACAAAGGGTACTTAGTCTATCTAGCTGCATTTAAAATCGCATTAGAGACTCAGACACAGTTTAAAGTGTGCAAATGTATTTGAAAATCTGTGCTATTAGTCTAAGAAGACTTAGTCCAACATACTTTGAAGCATCTGTATGCCATAACCTCCTCATGGGCAAGCTAGCAGGATACTTGTTAGATAAGTGAACATCGACAAGTCAGCTTGTCTTGATTGACTTCAAGACACTATCATGTATGGCAAATACCAGCTAAATCCACAAGTCCAGCTATATCCAGCTAAAACACAGGCCTGTTTCTGCTAACCTTTATCACAGTTCTAAGCCTGTCTTAATTGTTAGCAATTGGCTTACCTACAGGACTTATGGTAAAGACTCCTCCTCCTTTCCATCTCAAGTAGCTGTCCCTGTTGACTCCTGTACTTTACATGGAGTCAGCCAGACCCAAGCCTGTGCCCTGACCTCTTCAAAAATCATTCTTATATTTGGTGCCCCATATTATATTCAGGGTAATATAATTCCATTTTTGAGTTCCAACTCTTCTCCTTAAGAAGCTACTGATATATCTTTATGTTGGTATGAATTATCTCTTCCTCAGACATTACAACCACATCCTCATTAGCATTTTCAGTCTCAATGGCATGTTATCACTAAAAATCCAAACCACAATCCAACTGAAAAAAGAAGCCCCAGTCCTCTCTCTTCCTTTGTGGTAGCATATTAGAGAGAATAAACATTTCCCATGTGTGAAATATTCTTTGTGCTTTAGCAACACTTCCATGTAAGGTGAGTTACAGGTAAACACCAGAGCAGGTGCCATATGGATATTCGACTAAGCTCTCGGATGTACACTGTGATTTTTTTTCTTCATTTCACTTAAAGGTAAATCCTGAAGGAGGACTGATTGCTGTGGGGTTTGAAGATGGTGTTGTCCGCATAATTGAGGTTTATGATCCCAGACTGCTGCCTGGTCATGCCGGACAGGCCAATGAGAGTGTAGAGATAAATCTGAAACAAGTTTTCAAACCTCATGCTGCTGCAGTTACAGCCTTGGCCTATGAACGAAAGGGACGTGTGTTTGCCACAGGGGTATGTATCATTTAGTTTGGTTATTTTTATTAAGCCACAAACGTAGAGCCTATTTCAAGAGATAAGGTAAAGTTTGTTACTGACAACACAGTTTTACTTCTTTGCTGCTGTTGATTGCTTGTTGTAGTTCTCTGTGCTGGGAGAAGGATCTCTTCGCTCTCACATCTGTTTTTCTGAAGGAAAGCAACCATGCAATTCACACAATTCATTTTGTGAATTACTGGACTGTTTAGTGTGAATTCTGTAATCCCCTTTGAAGATGGATTTGGTTCATTTTGGAATTAGTTTAGTAGGATGTTGGAATTAGTAAAAGCAAGTCCGTTGATACACCACATTGGCAGCAATCCAGCAGCTACCCAGCACTGCTTGGCCTTACCACAGGGGCAGTCAGTCAGTTTGTCATTCTGCCTGGTAGTCTTTGAGATGATCTCCAGTTAATGTGGTGTCTCTGTTTAAAAGCTAGTCCTTAGCCATGATCAGTGCATTTGCACTTACATGGTCCTTGAGCTGAATTGCCATACATTTCACTTGATGTAGGATTTAAGCTACAATGAATCATGTTGTGTACCAGTTCTGGATTTTCTTGTTATCTGGGGAAATCAGCTTGTGCTGTCTTATCTGAAAAATCAGGCCTGAGCCTGAAATTTAAAGGAGCTCCTGGGGCAATGGGCAGAAAGCACATGGCTGGGGATGCCAGAGGAGGCCCATGAGAGCAATTAAGAACTATGGGTGCAACATGTTTCTTGGAGCAACATGGGCAGGATTTTTGTTTCCTCCCAGTAATCATCATGGAAATCTAGTCCTAAGTTCCCCTGTTTAACCACCAAAAAAAAATGGAAGTATGTGCTTATGTCATAAAGTGCTTAGAGTCTTTTGAATTTTTGGTCAGCTTTGATTCAGTCATCATCTTTGTTTGTTTGTTTATTTCTTCCTCAGAGTAAAGACAAAACAGTTTTCTTTTTTGCTATTGAGGATGAATACAAGCCAATTGGATTCATCTGTGTCCCTGGGCCTGTACAGGCATTACAGTGGTCTCCACCTTCTCATGTGAGTAAAGCATATTTGTTTTCTTTCCTTCCCTGCAGTGTTAAAATATCATTTTGAGAAGAACTTCCAATGAAAATAGATGAAGATCCATGACTCTAGCCCTGTTCTCTATAGACAATACAAACAATGTTTTGCTACTTTGTTCTTCGTGCTGCTTCAGCATGACCAATTCTAACAGGTTCTGTGTAGCTGTATCTCTGGTTCAGTCACTATGGACGTATTTTGGGTTTTGGATAATGAAAACCACAAGATTCTGATTTGCTTTTTGAGCCCTTGACTTGAAGAAACAATCTTATTCCTTAGCTTTTGGAAGGTCTTATTCTCTTTGACAAAAAAGTTATTTGGGCATTATTACCTGTTACTCTTGCCCAAATTAAAACAGGCTTTTGCAAAGCATTTTGAACACATTAAGCAAGATTTTGGGTGCTTCTTGCAATTCACATTCTGTGTTTGAAATGTGTCAGGACACATTGAAATAGATTCTTGCTAATATTTAAATGTGTTCTAGGGTTAGGGTAACATCTGATATTTTGTTTGGTCCAGTATCCTTATTTAGAGGAGAGACCATTCATTATATTTAGATGCTGACAGGATACATTTTACAGGTGCATAGTGGCAAAGTGTTGGTATTTTCACTTGTTAATTGGAACTGCTAAAAACCGTGCTGGCAAAAGAAGTCTTGCTGGTATGAATTCTATCTTACTGTGGAAACAACAGATCTTGATCTGACAGTTGCATTTTGAGTCCTTTCCTTGAAGACAAGGTACTCCCCCTTACTAAAAAAGCACCCACTGTGTCTTGGATATGTTAAATTCTGCCTGAGTAATTTTGTCTACCACTATTGGGCCTCCAATGCTAGATGGGAACCCTTGCTTAACATAGTGCCAAGCATCTGAGTGTCACACTACTTCTTTTTTGTCTTGTTTTAAAGAAGCACTTTGGTGATTAAATACATTACACTTAATGAATGCATTTTTAAACTGAGAGCCTATAGACACAGGAACCATATCATTCCTAGTTAGGGTTTCCATAGCAACTCTAATATGCCCTCTTTGCACATTTTTAGTGATGGGTCAGATTAAATCAGCCTCTTTCTTTTCTCCAGATCGCTTATGAAAACTGAAACTAAATACAGGCTTGTCTTTTAAAATCTCAAAACACTGAGTAATTATTACCCTCACCTCATCTATTCTTCCTTTGCATTTTAAAGGTACCAGCAAAAAACAAACAAACTGAAAGGTAAGTAGCATTTGGCAAGAATCCGAGCCAGGTCTTGATGATATAAAGGATTTATTAGTATGGAAATATATGAAATTATCGACCCCAAACCTCCTAACTCTTGGGTCAAATCCGTCTTTTAATTTCCAAAATATCATCATGCTGCTTTCAAGCTAAGCAGTGTCAGAATTATAGCTGGTTTGGACACAGCAAGGATTTCTTCAATTCCTTAGCTTTGCCTAGCATAAAAGAAGCTCACTGATTTCTGATGTCCATTTAAAAGAGTCCTTTGAAATAAGAGCACAGGTAAGTGTGGCTGGAGTTTGGCTTTGTGCCTGTGCATCTGCTGACTAACTTTTCCTCCCATCTGTCTCGATTCCATTTATACATCTGCCCTATATTTGTATTCTTTGTGTTTTTATACAGGACAAGAGCACACTGCTCATCCTTTGTGAGAATGGCTTTGCTGTCCAGGTTCCTGCCCCTCTCCCTGGGAAGCAGGATACAGTGACCACCTACCACATAAAAAACCTGCCAACACAGTACTTCCATTTTCATAGTATTAAATCCCGAATCAAGGTAAAAAACTCTCCCGTGGCAGAATTTCATCTTCTTCATTGTGCCAGGTGACAAAACTACCCAAAAGAGTTTCTACTCCCTATATTTCATCACAGGGCTTTTGCTAAGCTCCTTGAAAGGGAATGCCAGGTAGAAGCCATTTGTGACTTGAAATTACAAGCTGGTTTTGTTTTATTCAAATAGAACCTACATGACACTGAAAGCATGATGTGAATTTTGATTATAATTAGAAGACAGCATTAGAGAAAGGGAAAGGTAATATTAGTGCATTAGTTCCCAAAATATTTTAATTTTGGTAATTTTCACAAAAAGAATATTTCTTGTGGTTGATGTTGGCCCTATAGGAAATTCCTTTGAACAGTTACAAAACCCCCATGTAGTCACCTTGAGGCAAACATGAAACATCTCTTTTTTTTTTAGCAGTATTTCTGATTTTTAAAAAAATGTTTTAAGTTTAAAGGTGTGCATTTCATTTCTGAATGACTTAGTATTTAAAAAGTATATGTGGGGCCAAAGGAAAAGAGCTGTGCCAACTCACAGCTGTGGTTAACTTTGTGAAACTGAAACGCAAGCTGGTGTTAAGCTCAGGAGGAGAACTCCAGTGAGCAGGCTCTCAGTTCCATATTCAATCCACCACAATCCAACAGCCTCTCTGATTCTGTTGTTAACTTGTGATTTCTCTGCCTTCTCTGTTAACTGCTCCTGTGTTACTGAATGTCAGGCAAAGCTTCATTTCTTGTTATAACTTGGAGGAAGTCAGCATTCAGGAGAAAGATCTCTAGGTGTTTTTTCACAGCAATATCCATACGAATGATCATGAAGCATGCATATGAAAGGAAAGATTAAAAGAATGTGTGTAGAGTTTTGTTGGTTTTCTTTTTTGTTTGTTTGTTGGTTGGTTTTGGTTTGGTTTGGTTTTTTTAGTCAAATGAGAAGAATAATGTTGAGAAACACTCCAAATTGCTAAAAATAAAAAATGTTTCAACAGAGAGAAAGAACATTAATTGCTCTCTTTTTCCTCTGGAAATAGATCAATAATTAATAAATTACAACAAGGACGTTTTAATGCAAGGAAAGATTTCTCACAGTTAGGGTGGTGAAGCACTAAAATAATTTTTATAGTCTGTAGAATCCCTAGAACAGGAGATTTTTTAAAGGTAAATCAGACAAAGATCTGCTGATAATATTTAAGGGTTTGCTGATTCAGCTATCTAGTATCTTCTTAGATATTTTAGAGAATGTTTGATACTTGTTTATGCTACAGTAGGCTTGAATGGAAGGGAGTTTTAGAGGTTTGATAAATCTTTCCTTCATTGTTCAGAAGAAGTAAAGTCCATTACAGCTTCTCTCTTTTGCTCTGTACCAATGATGCACTAGAACTTGTTTGAGTTCAGCTTTCCAGTGCTTTTCTTTCTCCAGGGCAGGCAGGGGACAGGGCTTAGGATTTCTGCAGGAGTAAGCATAGTGGTGAAGATTTGGAATAATGTCTCTGAGGAAATGTTGAAGTCTGCTTGTCATTTGGAATTATTTCTGTTTCAAAGGACCAAGAGTAAATACTTCAGAGGAGGGAAATGGGGGCATTTCACTGGAGAGTCCCATGAAGTCTGCTTGATCTCTGCTTAGCTGACAGGAAAGAGATTTCTGTAGATATTCTGTATGTATAATGCCAGGACCACCTTGGATTTAATTTATGAGACTCCTTCAGTCAGTCACATGTGGAGTGCCTTGGTTTCATGTCTCAGTGTTTCTCTGCTTGTTGTAATAGCTGGCAGAGGAGATTGCACGGAGAGAGAAAGAAAAGCAGGAGAAGGAGAAAGCAAGGCTTGAATGGATAAAGCAGCAAAAGGAGATGGGACTTGAGATAGAAGAAACTAAAGAGGAAGAACCCGAAGAAGAACCACTGCCACCTCTCTACATACCAGAGGAGCCCAGTCCCATCCTCTGTGGCTTTTATTCAGCACCAGGAAAATTTTGGCTTTCCTTGGTAAATCAGTTTTTAGTTCATGTTGATGGGATTGCATGATGTGACAACCTTTCCCTTTGAGACTTGCCATCCCAAGGACATCAAATTCCCTTCATCCTTGACAATTTCAGTGGGTTTTGTGAAGTAAACCAGTAGTGTCACTCCAGTTCAGATTGTTTGGTAGATTTCTGGTAGGTACCCCTCTGGGTGGTGCCTGAATGAGCACAAAGACCCAGCTGTCCTCTCACAAGCAGAAGGTAGAATTTTAACACAGTGGTAGAATGGCTTGTCATGCCAGTGATCATGACAGACTTCTGTCTGTGGCTAAATAGGATCTCTAGGTGTCTGGAAGTAACATTTTCTAACCTATCATAGATCCTTAAGAAAGGAAGAATTATTCTGAGGTTTGCATTTACCTGGTCAGCCGCTTCAGTTTTCTTTTGTCACCATTTCTTTATGGTCCTTCTCTCCTTCAGGGTGGGTACGACTCAGGGTTTCTCTATCACTGCGAATTCTCACATGATGATGAAGAAGACCCTGAGAAGAGGAAAGATGAACCCTTTGAAGTGATTCCTATGGAGGGCACCAACGACAATCCCATTCACCAAATCTCCTTCTGGTAAAACACTAATGTAACAAATAGCTCTGGGATAAAGCTTGATGGAACTGAACTTGGAAAGGAGGAGTGTATGCTCCTTTGTCCCTTTTCAATTGTGGCTCAACTCTAGTATACAGGAACTCTCTCTGGTTTTCCTGGCACTGAGTTTCACTTAAAATTCCTCATGGACATAGCTGGGCCATGTGTCTGACAGAATAATTAAAAAAGACCTTCAAAGATTAAAAAGTCTGATTTCTAAGTAATTACTGATTAGGACTCAACCACCTTAGATTATAGAACTCCAGGAGAACCCTTAGAAGTCCCTGCATGTAGTGATCACCAGAACAGCAGTTCTTTATCATAATTAGCAAAGAGAATTAGACCAGCATGGAGAGATCAGTCCATCCCTCTTGTGCTAAGAATATCGGCTTCTTGGGGCATTCTGTGATCTGTGTGAATGAAAAGGGTGAATTCTTTTCAGACTCCCAGTATTGGGTTCCCTGTAAGAGTAGGCATGTTCTGCATCAAAAGGAGGCAGGTTTAATTCAGGCTTTAATCTACTGCTGGTTGCATTCACCACCGTCTTTACTAAACGGGGAGCAGGGAGAAAAAACTGCTTTTCTAGCTTTTAACTTGGTGTCTGCCACCCTGCCCAGCTGAGGGCTGAGATTGTTCAATGATACCTCACAAGTGCTGGAATGTTCCTGAGCAGCCAGTTAGCTGAAAAACATTTTGTAGTAGAATCACACTTTAAATGGTTCAAATATTTTGCTCCCAGCTTCCAAACTTGGGAGAGTGACTTCTATTAAGCTAGATTAGCTCTTTTCATATTTTGAGCTTGCTTGTTAGAAGTTGCTGCTGTTACTGTTTCTTGTTGTTTATTTGACAGTACCAGCAGGCCCCTGATGTTCTGTGGGATGCAGGATGGCTCACTGCGTGCTTATCCTCTCAATGGTAAAGACCTCTCAGTGGGTGCCCTGAAGGACTACTGGTACCTGAATGTACATGACAATGATAATGGGCAGATCCGGGGGATCTGTTGTAGTCATGATGATCGGTGTCTGATCACCTGTGGTGGAGATGGAAACATTTTTACATTCGACATCTGGTCAGAGGAAGAGCTTCCGGAAGAGCCTCCCGAAGAGCCTCCCAAAGAGCTAAAAGTCATAATCCCCCCTCCTAGGGTAAGTTGGTACCCTCTTTCACTGCATTAGGCCTATTTGGTATGAAACTACCCAGGTGGGCAAACATAGTTCAATTATTTTTCTTAAAGATCTTTCATAGCAAAAGCTGAAGTTTCCCAAACCATTTAGAAGAACAGCTCTTGCAAAACGTTCCCTAATAAATGGGCTCTGTGACTGCACTGTTCCTTCTCGGTGTTTTGTGGTTTTCTCCAAATAAACATACTATGTGTTGTTCATATGTAATATTCTACCAGTGTTTGCCCACTCCAAGGTGTAGTCATGCATATTCCTAGAATGAAAGAATTGCAAGGATTTCTCATACTTCATACCTTTCTTGGGTTTAATTCCAGTAAAGTATGATTCTGCTCTGGATGGGGATTCTAGAAATACTGTAGGAGAATACCAGGTGTGTAGTTTCTCCATACATCTAGTACCGTTCATGTAAAATTCACAATGGATTTTTTACATTTGCAAAATAGCACAAGAGGATGCTGATCCTGTTGCTCTTTCAGTTTTGGGCAGTATTAGTAGTAATGAATTTACAGGTGCCCCTTACTCACTGTAGAGCTGATCACCTCTAGCATGTTTGAACACATGACACTGGAACTCAGAAACAGTTCTGCTGACAATGCACAAGAAGAGGGGTGTCAGCTCCTTCACTGAAAATGTTCAGACTTTATTGAATTTTTAAAAAGTCTTAAGGGTGTCTGAATTAAATAAATATAACGTGAAAGAAGCAGTAAGAGCTGTTGAGTAAAGAAGTGCCATCGTGCACAATAAATATTACAGTAGACATACATTCAGTAGAGTTTAAAAATCTTGAAAGTGTCAACATAAAACAAATTAAACTTTTAAATATATTTTAATACTGGGTGGTAACTACATTTTGAAGGATGTTTGACAACAGAGACAGAAGAAATTGTGGTTTTGGTCATTCAGCTAGCTGGAATTCTTTACCAGTATGACAAGAATATATAGCACTGAGAATAGAGTCAGAGTTATTTTCTATAAGTGAATGATTAGAACCTTTGATATCAGAGCCTTGCTAGCTCCAGCATTACAAGAAGTGATTAATATACGATTATAAAGCATATATACAGATTTATAGTTTTGAATATGTAAGTAGCTCTATATAAAGACCTTTATGGTCAGCTCTATTGTTCGGGCTAACAACATTGCTTAATGACCATCCTAATAGAGTTTTTCCCTTTTCAAAGTATGTCTTCATTAAGTATCTATTCTAGTTTTAAGTCATGTGGAAGATTTTAAAAATTCTATCTTCATTAAACTTAATGAGATTCTTAGAGAATCAAATACAAATCATCTGAAACTAATTGAGTTAAATTACAGATCAATTAAGTACAACTAAATTGTTGGGTGATAGTCCCCCGTCTTTCTTCAGAGCACGATTGCCTAGGGAAATGAGGCTACTGCAATGTCCATCCATCTGTCATTCTTCACAGCTAATAATTGTGAATCCATTATGCAGTCAGCAGAAGCCAACCAGATTAATTACACATGTAACTTGGAATTAGCCCAGGACACACTGACTCTTGTCAATGTGGCGGTGAGGGGAGACAAGACAATTGGGTCTGGGGGGTAGAGAACCAAAGATGTTATGGGACAGAGTGAAGTTAGGACAAGCAATGATGTAATAATTTATGCCAATGGGGAGGTTATAGGATTTGTGTTCTCTGTCCCTAAGAACCATGTTTCATTAGTTCTTTTACATATAAACCAGCTTCATTGCTTTTTCTGCTTGAAACATTGCAACCTGATATTTAAGGCCCAGATAGTAATATTGAAAATGAAGATTTCTTTTGGTTTTGTAAGAGGTGGTGGGAGCTCTGTCTTAATGTTTACAAAAGCTTTATTGTCTGTTGAAACTATAACTGCTTGTTTAAAGACAAGACAATATTTTTATTCCAGAGAGGTCTTGAGAAGGAGAAGGCTACTGAAGACATTAAGGATCCTGCTGCCTACACGTAAGAGATGCTTAGATAATGATGAAAGAGATTTTCAACTGTTGGTAGCTCTTTCCTCAGCCCATGTACTTCTTTTTGCCTACAAAGAGGAGGCAGAAGTTGATCACCCTAAATTTGGGTCATCTCTTTGTTAAAGACACAGTTTTTTAAGCATTTCCCTCCATTTAATCTACTTTTTTCTCTGGCAGTAATTCAAATATTGCACTATGAGACACTTAACTTCAGACTACAGAGACAACAAAAGGTCAAAGTCCCTTGATGTTAGGAATGTACAAATATACAGGAAGACGATTCCTTTCTAAGTTACCTTGAGAACCATTGAGTTCACTGGGAATTTAAGACTGTCAAGGAAATCTGAAAGGTCATATAAACTGTAATCTTTCCTCTCTTGCACTGAGATAATACCATTTCCTTTTTATGCACTTTCAGTATTGAGGAATACAAGCAGAAAAAGGAGTTTGAACGGAAAATGGAGGAAGCTGAAGAAAAGAAGAATAAGAAAAGAGAGGAGTTAAATGCCCTGAGACGTGACTTCGTTTTTCTCCTTCAAAAGAATCAGGAGTTGCCTAATCACATGCAGTTGCAAAGAGAGGTACACCTGGCTTTTATGAGGGTCATTTACCTTTAGGGGCACCTTCTTCTAAAATGTTGCTACATATCATGTTGGGGCCAAAGATGTTCAATACTTTAGATTAAGGTGGTTTTGGGAATATATATATTACTGGGACTTTTGAATCACAGCTGATGATTTGTGCCAATTAAGAAGCACAGGAGAAAAGTGTGGTTCTCTGTGGAGATAGCTTCTGAAATAAAGGATAGTGTTGATGTGCATGGAACTATGGCACCTAGGTAAAAATATTTATTATCAAGACCTAGTAGCCAAAGTAATGTGATGCTGGGTTTTCCATCTTCCTGCAGGAGTTTGAGATGGACCGTAGGATCTTTGAGGAGCTGGATAGGCAGAGACTGCAGAGAATCCAGTTAGTGCAAAAGGAGCTGGCTTGGGAGAATGAGAAACAATTGATTGGACTGCAGAAACTACAAGCACAGTAATTACCACTTCTCTTCTACTTCTCTCCCTGACCTTCCATGGGGCTTCATGTCTATGAAATTGTTCCTCCCACAAGGAAAAAATGTGATTTATTTTTCTCCCACTCTCTCTTATATAATCAACATTTCATCTCTTCTGTTATGATTCAGTTCTTATTTTACTTGGAACATACACGAGAGTATATGTTCATATTTATGTGTCATTACTTCTATTGAATCCTTGGTAAAAATGCAGATAGTCAAATGCAGGGAATTACTTAATTCTGATTCACTTCTATATGAAGAAAGCTGGTTGAGACTGTTTGCCTGGGGTTTTGCCTGTATGTTCAGTAAGAACCAAGAACTCTTACTGAAACGTTGAAAAACAACCTGAGAAATGAACGCCTGTTTTTAAGACATGTTGCACATCTGTCAGATATTTTAGTGTCATTGCTAACACAATGTTCTCTATACAATTTGAAGTCACGAAACAAACTTTCTCAAGAAGACAAGTTTAAGCATGAGGTGCATTTTGCATTGGTTTTCATAGATCTAGGTACGAGCAAAAGATGAATTGATAAAATAAATACACAATAACAAAAACACCTTAGGCACACAGAGTAGGTGGCTGAGAAAAAGGCTTGAATGAGCATGTTTTTAATTAGTCCTTAATGGAAGAGGAAAGCTATTCTCATGAAGAACCTGGTGTAAGTTTCAATATTGGGAAAGGTCTTAATGTGTTTATTCTTGAGCATCTCCATTCCTAGATTGCATAAAAGTTGATAGATAGTGTCAGATGTCATCATGCTAGGCAATTACTTACTGACTTGTGGATTCACATGAAATGATTGCATGTGCAATAAGTAAACTACACTATTCATGCCCTTTTGGTCAAGACAAAATGGTATGTTGTGCCCACTCTCATCAGACAGTTTTGTCTAATTTGGTATTCCAGGTTTCGGGACTCTCTGGAATTTACTCTCATTGTTCATGCTATTCAAAGCAATCATCAGATTTCCACCTACAGCCTTCTAACAATGTCTGAGAAATACGCCCCAGATAAGAAACACGGGGACAGCAAGTGGGCAGTGCTTAAAGAGAAGTGGACAGCACTGAAACAGGCAGAACGAGCAGAAGAAATGAAGATCCCCAGAGAGACAAGCTCTGTGCGTAGAGGTAATGATAACCATTTAAATCTTTCAGTTATAGAGTTTCTGTCTTTCATCTCTGTTTGTTTGCCTGAGTCCAAGATAAAGAAATACATGTGTAAGGGCAAGTAAAGAAATATAGCTGTGGTGTGTTCTTTTAGTACCTACATACAAAATAACACCCATACATAGTTTTCCATGTTTAGGTCAATACCAGCAATTGTCTGTCAGCCCCATGGGTAAAATGTGACTAAAAGTCAAGTCAAAGACCCTGAATATTTTCAGAACATCCACTACAATAGAACTATCCTGATTTACATCAGCTCTACAGGAGCTGTCTGAGGGAGTTTCCAGTAGCTGGGACTGCACTGTGCTGCATGGTATTTACATCTTCACATGGTTGTTTTTTGTTTCAGAAAGTGTAGTTTTTGAGAATGAGCCTGAAAAGCTGGAGACACCAGAGGACCGAAAGCCAACCACACGTTATATAGAAAGCAAACATGAGAAAATCAGAAGAATTGTTGAGAAATATGATGCACTGAAAGCCAAGATCATGAAGAGGAGGGCAGAGTGGCATGAATTGTGAGTCTTGAACTGGACTCTGTTCCCTTTTAGTTCTGCTTCTTGTCTGAGGTCAAGTAATGCTGTTTAGCTGTCCTATGGCACTATAATCTCTCTGCTTAGGTTTTTCTATTCCTAAGGGTTGTAATTAAAACAGATGAATTTTCATGTATCTCTAAGTCTCAAGAGAGCATTAGAATATATTTAGTTTCTATGGTTCACCTAAAATATCATCAAATGTTAATTTAGCTAGGTAGCTACATTTTCAGATAAGGAGTAAAATGTGTCTAAATTGATCATGACTGAGAGACACCTACACCATTGCAGTCAACTCTTAGTGAATCCTGCCAGCGCCACATGGAGCAGACACTGTAACAGCTGGATTAGGTCAGCAGTGTTGGCATCTCAGCCATTATGTGAGTGTTTGTGACATGCCTTCATGATCCCTGCTGGTCTTTATCTTGAGAGGCAAGGAAGGGGAACAGGACATCTTCCACAGAATCATAGAATATCCTGAGTTGGAAGGGACCCACAAGGATCATCGAAGTCCAACTCCTGTCCCTGCACATGGCAGCCTCGAGAGTCACACCCTGTGCCTGAGAGCATTGTCCATACACTTCTTGAACTCTGTCAGGTTTGGTGCTGTGACCACTTCCCTGGGGAGCTGTTCCAGTGCCCAGCCACCCTCTGGGTGGAGAACCTTTTCCAAATATCTAACCTAAGTCATATCTTTGATAATCTCTTTTTTAAGGCCGGGTTAGATGGGGCTTTGAGTGACCTGGTCTAGTGGAGGTGTCCCTGTCCATGGCAGGCGCATTGGAACGAGATCATCTTTAAGGTCCCTTCTAACCCAACCCACTCTGTGCTCATGGAAGTACGGAAGTTCCTCCTTAGGAGATGAATGACAGGGAATGGGACCAATGTAGAGTCAGAACACAAAGCTTTTAAGGTTATTGAGTGTTTAACAATGCAGAGTAGGTATTGTGTGCTGCAGGCTGGTAGATTGTCGATGTGTGGCTCCCTGAAATTGATAGTGGCATGTGCTCACTTAACCCAGAAGTCAGTCTGAGTGTGAAGGTTTAAAATTTCCCATGGCAGAGCTGTGTTTTAAGAGTTCTCAGGGGAAAAATAATCTGGGATTTTCATTTAAATGTGCAAGGATATTCTTTGCAAAGTAGCTATTCTCTTCTGAAAGAGACATATCACTCTTTCACCTCCCAAACTTTGCTGCACAAGTCAGAAGGTATGAAATGACTGTTCATTTGTATGCTTTCTGTCTTAAAGTTCAGCTTTATTTTGTACCTACCAGATACAAGAGCAAACCCAGAGATAACCATGAGAATTCCAAAGATGCTGAGGAGATCAAAGAAGAACGGGCGAATATAGGATGTTACAGGCTGAAGACTGCCACTGACTACACACTCACCGAACGCGAGCGAATGAACACTGAGAAGAAGATGATGCAGCTTGCATCCCTGGAAGAGTTGGTACGTAAGACTGTGTATATTGCCCCATTTTTGGGAGGAAGTGAGGGTAGTGTATTAATCACTGAAGAAATTTGTTGAAAGGAATTCAAAGTGCGTGTGGGAATAGGCCTTGAAGGACAGACTGCTGTTTTGAGTAAGCTTTAGTTACAAATGAGCCCTTCTCTTGTGAATTGTCTTGTGCTTCACCAAACCCAAACCTGAATCAATCCAGGGTCGCTCTTTATAAATGAGAAAGAGAATTTACCTTTACTAGTACTTCGCAGGAACACCTGTCTTTTTGAATTATAAGGAAGTCTTATAATCTAGTAAAACACTGAGCTAAATAACCCCTGCCATGAAATACCTTTACAAAACCAGGGGTGTGAACAAGGAACAGTGTTCTAGTGTGGCCTCTCCGTATTTGCCCTTTGGCAATCACTGCTTTTGGAGCTGGAATCTTGCTGAGAAACCAGATCTTTTGGAGCCACCTTGCTGTGGTAGGACTCCTACAGCTACCACCTATCTTTTAACCACGAAGACGTAACAAGTTCAAATGTTGTGCAGTATCTTTGTTGCTTTCCTTGTGACTTCTTTCCCCCCATCCTTCTCACAGGAATGTTTTTTTCATTGTATTTGGCTGGAGTGCAAAAGAGTGACACTGGATAACTTTGACGGTGAGGTCTAAGCATTACAGAAGCAATGCTACAGTCTCAGGGGATTTGTTGGATCATTTTAGTCTCATGCGTGAGCTTCAGCACTTCACTGTAGTGCTGATGCTACCAGATATCTCGTGATTCACCTAACTCATTAGGACAAACAAAGGGAATAGTTCTTGTCATAAATTCTGGGTTTATACAGATGAGGAATTCCAGTTGCTTCAGGTGGGTGGTGTGTTATTTTCTTTTGTAAAGATAAGAGAAGTTTCTGCCAAGTATATTAATGATAGATCACATTCAAATTATTACTTCATATAAAAAGAGTCAACTAATACAGTGTCCCCTTATCACAGAAGGATTAATAATCCTCATGTTAACCTTCTTGTGTTGGGGAGGACTACTTCCTCTGTTGGAGAATCCTACTAAAATTGGTTTTTCTTTGCAGATCCGTACGATGAAAATGAAAATGAACAAAGAGATTGTGTCTTTGCGGGATCTCAAGGTTTCTATTATTGATGAAATCAAAGGTTTAGTGAAGGAATTGAAATCCATACAGGCAAGCTTAGATTTATCAGAACATCTCCCTATTCCCCCCATCCCTCAGTTACACCCAGATGAGGTTCCTGAAAAAGTAACCGAGTACAACAGTGACGTCCTCCTAAGGTTCAAAGAGGAGCAGGAGGCCAAGGCAAAGCTCAAGGAGCCGCTGGAAGGGTGTCCCTCGTCTCGCGCGTTTAGGCACGTGCTTCTCCGAACTCCTCCAGTGGAAGAGGGTGACGCCATGGGACAGGCTGGAGAGGCATCAGCTGTGGTCACAGAGGGGCAGAAGGCTTTTGAGATGGAGAAAGCAGGGCCGACAGAAATGGAAGTGGAAATTTTAAAGAGGGAGAAGATAAAAAATCTATACTTGCAGGAGACCTTGATTAAAAAGGTACGAAATTAAAAGTTATTTTTGTCAGATTAAAAAAATCCCACTGGATCAGAAATGAATGCAAAACCCCTTCTGTCTCAGGATTGCAGCTACTCTTGCCTTTCTGCAGTTCAGGAAAATGCTGTTGCAAATTTATAGTGTAAGTCAGTATAAATCCATAACTATGACCTGTGTTCTGACTATTATCACTTGAAAAACAGATCTTAGATTTCTTATTGATTGTTCCATGAAACGATGATCTTAGTGGCCAAAAAAAAAAAAAAAAAGAGAAGTAAAATGTTAGACATAACTTGAAAAATTATGGAGTTAAAAAAGGAGCATCACTACAACTTTGTAGATTCATGATGATCTCAGCTATTAAACAACTGTAGTCTCAACTTTTTGGTCTCAAAAATTGCTTTGTAGGATTAGAAAAGGTACAAAAGAGAGTAACCAAAATGCTCAGTCATGGAAAAGATTCTTTCAAAGGTACATCTAAGTGGATAAAGTATCTTTGGCCTGCAAAAAGGGCAACTGAAATGGTTGTAGAGATGTGATAAAATTATGAATAGCATAGAAAAGGAGAGTGGGAATCATCTCTTAAAAGAAGGAGAGAGATCAAATGAAATGGTTGTATAGAAAGCTTGAAGCATGCAAATGAAAATAGTTTTCCTATCCAACAATAGCTAAGCTTTGGAACTCAGTGCTAGGATGCGGGGCAAACTATAATTTGATAAAGTTTGGAAGAAAAATCCACTCAAAGCTGTTGAACACAAGCATACTGCTTCAAGCTCGGGATGCCCCTAAGTCAGAGTTCAGGAGGGTACAGAGATCAGTATACCAGAGGTGTGCCACTGTTCACTTGTTTGCTCCATTTCGTAGCGTCTTTTCTCTAATTTCTGCTGCTGGCCATTGATTCTTTGGTCTGCCTCAACACAGACACCCTTGTGTTTGTGTGCATGAAGGTTTTGAGGGAATACCCAAATTCTGCTGTGAACATCACATATCTATAAGTTAATGTTAGCAGCTGCTAGGACTGATTTAGCTGTAAACGTCTAAGGGAAGAGCTGGCAGCTATTTCGGAAGAAGTCTGTCAAGGCAGAAGAGTTATTTATTGCTGCATCTGGGATCGTTACATAAACTACTGTAAACTACAGACTGCTCTAAAACATTCTCTGAAGAGTAAAATACTTCAGGGATGGAGGGGATGCAGTGACAGATTCCTGCGAAGCCCTGGTGATCCTTTTTCTATTGTGCTGAGAACAAAGACACATTTGGGATTAACTTTGTCTTTCTAAGTGCTTCAGTACTCTCTAGGAAAGAGCATGTCTGAGTTGTTGATTTGGCAGAGAGAATTTTCCCCTTCTGCTCCTTTCTCTAGCTTTGCATGTCTAACTGCACTGGTAATACTTTTCCTGTTCCTGATCCGACTCTCCTGTGCTCTAGATCAACACGCTGGTGATCAACTTCGATGCTGAACTTCGCCTTTTGCGGCACAAGAAACTGAGGATGGATACGCAGATGAAAAGCGCTGATCTGCGCTGCCTCACGTGCTGCGACGAGCTGATTATCCTGAAGAAACTTGAGGTACATGAGAACCTTCTCGAGGAGCAAATTTGTGCCCTCATCAATGAACAGGAGGACATACAAGTAAGTAGGCCACGTGTACCATTAATTTAAATTTAACAGTACCACTAATGCATGGCTTGAAACAAAAGCAAACTGTAAAGTAAATGGGGGCATCCCTTGACTTTGTTTGAGCACCGATCCAGTGACTAATGCTAAATTTTGAAAAATAAGAAACTCTTGATGATCAGCCTACTAGGATGGTCACTTCTAACTTCCAATACTTAATTTTTTAATAATCTTAACATTTGTATTTTAATAGATCCTTCATGATATGGCATAAGGGACTAATCATCTACTTTAAGAACATACTCCTAGGTGATGCTTGATTGAACCATGGGTTTAAAGAGAGAAAGACAAGTTTTGCATTTCCACATCTTCACAGATGCATCCTATATACATACCCATGGGTCGTACCTTTTAACTGAAGTAGTTTTTTGTTTGCTTAGTCACAATTGAAGAGCTGCCTTGCACAAATGGAAGATAGAAAGTGTGAGATTGTAATGCTTCAGGAACGTGAGAAAGCTCTTTATGCCAGCTTTGAAGCATCCCTTGGAGAAAACAACGAATTTGCTGATTTTCTGACCGATATTTTGAAGAAGGAAGTTGAGTTTGTGGAAAAAAAAGAAGTAGGAAGAGAAGCAGGTTGGAGATTTTGTTCTTTTTGCTTTATGGATTTGTTATACGTATTTCCATGTGGTCAAGTACATGTCTCTCAGTCTAGCTGGAGCCCTGAGTACACACAACACTCCAGTCAGTTCAAAACCCCATAGATAAGCCCTACCCAGATTTGTTTGTAGACTGACAGTGTGTTCTGGGGCAGTCATCTTGAATGATAACAATGATGTAATCCAGTTTCTAACATGACTGCAGTTGGTCTGATAAGAGCTCCTGCAATTCACGTCCTGTAAGTCAATACTGAGGACTGATAATTGGTAGGAGGAAGAGGCACAGCCTTAAATGGGTGCTTCCTCTGCTGTGCCAATGGGGAGCTATGGAAAAGTGATTAGTCTGCCACATTCATGACATTCTGCTCTAATCTGTCCATTGACTGATGAGAGATCATAAACCTAATCTGCAATCATCTATTAGTCACAGGACTAAACATATTATGAAAGGATTTAATTTGTCTTAGTGACTCAGTTTTAAGCTGTTAAAGCCAGGCAGTCTTACTGAGCTAAATACTTGTGCTCTCTCTGACTTGGCTTTTGATTTCAAGTGGGACATGATTAGCAAAAAGTGCAGACAATGGTGACGCTTTTATGACAGATTTGTGCTCCCATATTCTGCTTGGCTGATTAATCCCTGTAGTAGAATGGTAAACCCACACTGTTTAAATTCCTAACACATATAAAGAGAGGAAATATTATTGAAGTACGTCCCAAAAACATGGGGCTGCACCTGTGCCTTTTCCACTACTAGGTCATCTCTCTCTCTTTTTTTTTTTCCCCTCCTCTTTTTTCTTTTTTCCTTTCTGTGAAAACACAACATCAGATCAATGCAATAGGCACAAGGTGCCTGGATTCAAATATTACCAGAGTGATCTTTCATGGGTTACTGGGCTCGTGTTCACCAGCACACTGGCATAATGCATAGCTGGTGGGTCTGGAGCGTTTTGCAAGCCAGCCTGTCTGATTCTTTCAGACGGAGAAAATGGGAACAAAGAGGAGGATGGTGAAAAGCCTGACTTAAAGACTGATGAAGAAAATTGTGGATCTGAAGATGTAGCCTTTGATGGCTCTGTTTGCCCAGAAGGTACCTAAGCTGTTATTTCCTTGTGTTAACTAGTTGTTTAGCTTTAGGGGCAATATTATGTGTTTGAAAAGAAAACACAGAATTTTTAATTATTCACTGCATGTTAAAGCCATGAAGGGCCAGAATGTGTGTACTCCTCCTGAGTGCAGCATTTTTCCCCAGGAAACTTTGGTCAAGATAATAAAACCTCTGGTAGTGTAGACTACCCTAATTAAAAAAGTTTGGAAAAATAAAACTTAGCTAAGCACTAAGAATTAATTATTTAGTGTAAAGAAGCATTCACCATTTCATGGCTGTTTTCTGGAGAGAAAAGGCTCCTCTCTGGAGTGGAGCAGTGGCAAGGCTGTAGCTGCTCCCTGGAAACCAGCTGCCTGGCCTGGCTGGATCCCTCCCTGTTCAGGGAAGTTCTGAGGGTGGGGGGGAAATCCTCATGCTGTTAATTGAAGCTCTTTGTTACCACCTCGTGGATTTATGCAGCAATTGCCTGTTGCTAGGCTGCTCTGAAAAGTTAGGAGCCTTACTTTGCAAAATCCTCTTCATTTGTGCATTCAAAAAAGGCAGGCAACCTCTCTCCCTCCCTCATTTCTTTTGTATGAATTTAACTAATTTAGGATGTTGTTTTTTAAAAAAAATCTTTGAGTGATGTGTCAATGACCATGTAACAGCACTGCTTCATTTTCAAGTTCAAACTTACCAACAATTCACCTTCCCTTTTTTTTAAATTGGATTTTAATATCATTTCCACAAATGGAATTTTTAATTAACTACTCGTTCATCTCATTTTTCAATGGAATTTTGGGAAGAAATAAAGATTTTTACTTCTTATTCAAAAAGTCCAAATTGCTAATTTAATAGGGAAATTACATGTTGCATTAGCCTCTTCATATTTTAATCTTTATGTGTAATTTTCTTTGCCTTTATTGAACTCTCTTTTTTCTTATTATGCCTGCTGATTTGGGCATAACTCTGCACTTGTTTAGCATTACTGAAAACACAGTATTAGACAGAAATTCACAGATCTTCCTTACCATGACACAGGTTCTATGAAATACAGCTTTGTTTACAAATAGAGCTATAAACCCTACAGCAAGTTCATAATTTATAGTGAAGGGTGCTATGGAGAAACTACTATGTGCTCACATAATTGAAGATTTTACTGCAACATATATTAATTACTGGGACTGCATTGCTTACAGAAGCTAATTTTTGAGCGCTTGGCTTTAATGCTGGCTTTGCTGCATTTAATCTGACTTCTGGAAACAAACTGTCTTGAGACTGAATGTAAAGAAAAAAAAAGATCCATCCAAGACAGTCACCTGGTCATGGAGGCACGTGGGCCACAGGTTTATGTCTAAGGAAGTTCTAGGGAACCAGACCCACGGTGTTATTATGGGGAATGCTGGGATTGTGCACAGGAGGAGAAGGTACCAGCTCTACCCAGTAACTCCAGTGCAGTCACAAGGAAAGTGAGCTGTTCTTTGGCCCTTTTCCTCTCAGGCTGCAGTGAGGATCTCTTCCTGAACACCATCCAGCTCCAGCAGCAGCGGATAGGCATTGAGAAGGCTTTAGAAGAGGAGAAGAAAGTTGCTGCTGACCTCAAAAAGGAATATAATGCCTTGGCCAAAAAGGTACTGTAGTGTTTTCTCAGCAAGCATCAGCATGTTAAATGTAGTGCTAGTGATTAGTGCTAGTCTAAGATTTAAAACCAAAATCCTAACCCTTTGAGAGGCCTCCGTTTGGGAGGAGATACCCAAATGGTAGCACAGAGGCAGGAGGCAGCTCAACATGGGTCACCCGTTGTCCTGAAAAGGGTAAATCCAGTTGGTCCAACCTCAGCTTTCATGGGGCTGGATGCAGGCTTTAGGTCCAGTTCCTTCCCAGCTGTCCAGCCCTGTGCAGGAGCAGGAGGTGCATTCTCTGGTTCAGCTGAAACACAAGGTGTGGCCTGGCCTATCCTCTGTGTGTGTGTGTGTATGGCAACAGAGAGATTGAAGAGTACTTACCCTAACACAAATCCAGGTTAAAATAAATGCTTTGTCACAGCTAATCACTGAATAAACTCTTTTGGTACAAATTTTCTATTTAGCTTTTTTGAATTCCTGCATTCATTAAGAAATTTAATTTGTATTAATTCAAAAATATCTTAATTTAAAGAGTTATCTGGAAGAGAGAGAGTGCTGCCAAAATAACATTATGCAAGTCTTGTGCTTTTTTTGTCTCAAAAATGTTCCACCAAGTGTGCTTAACTTACAACATTTTTTAGTTTTTTAAAGGCTTTCCTAACTGCCAGCTGCCACATATTCACCCTGGGGCATGACATTTGAGTCTGAATTGTTTCTTTCTCATGCAGAATCAATAAGCATTTCCAGGCATAACACAATAAAAATTATCTTGCAGGCTCTGTAGATCTACAAGTGTTTTAGATGCTAAACAAAGCAGCTGTCTCTTGACCCATACAGGGCTTCTCTAAGGAGACATTTATGAGTGTACATGTGTGCAGAGGTGTTCAGGTTGGAATCTTGTTTGAATATATGTAGATGAGCCTTGAGTTTGCCTATGAAACTCACCTATCATATGTAATTTTCAAAAAGCCCATTTTTAATAAACTTCTTTCCCTTTGGATCAGGAACTCTAACAGAACCTTGCTGCCTCATGTATTTTAAGTACTACAGGATTTTGTTTGTCCACAATTTGCCTTTCTGCAGGAAAAAGAAGTCAAAACTAGGCTGGACACGACAAACAAGGAGCTGGAGGCCTTTCAGTGGGAAAAGCTGCAGAGACTGAATGAGCTGTATGTAGTTGTGCCTTTGAGACTCCATCAGGTAATTCAAGATGTTGTGCATCTGCACGTGCAGGATGGCCTGTGTACATCTAAACAATGGTGTTGCTGTTCTTTGGGGCCCTTAGTTCCCAATTCACTCTGCTCTCCCGGGAGGGAAGTGCCGTTAGTTGAAGTTCATGCTGCCATTTCCTCCAGAATTCTGGTTTTTATTTTTCCTTCTCCTGTCCTGACAGAAGTGAGGTAAGGACAGGCAGGCTGGCCCGTTGCTGAAATGTGCATAGTCTTCAAGTGCTTTATAGGTTTGGCATGGCATTTTCCTTCAGGTCCATACCTACTGATATTCTTCTGGGGGAAAAAACCAAAACACCCCAGAAAGAAAACCAAACCAAAAAAAGACTGAAAATTATTGAAACTAATGGGAGTTCTGCCCAATTCAATAATGCCACATTGGATACAATGCACTCATTTACACAGTTCCCTGGCCCGAAAAAAGAGTCTTGCCCATGCTCATTATTACCTTACTCACTAGTTCTGTATTGCTCACACATTTGATATGCAGACATCTCCAGCACCCTTAACAAGTAAAGCCAGCCTTGCTTATTTCTGGCTGCTTTTGCAGGTGCAGTGCTTGGTTGATGGGGAGATGCCCCGTGACTTCTCCCAGACTTTGGTATTTACCAACCAGTCCTTGCAGTACCTGCAGAAGAGAATTGTGGACTTACGTAACGAAAAGTTAATGCAAAGAGAGATCCATAAGAAGGCCCGGGAGCAACATAAGCAGCTCCTCCAGGACAAAAAGGAGATGGAGGCAGAGATTCAACGTGAGTAACGGAGACTCTGAACAACACAGCATTGCTGATGGTCCTTATGCCCCTCTCACTGGCTGTGGGTAACTCACCACATGTCTTGTCTCTATACTTGCACAGATGCCACAGAGGGTTACTGCAGAAAATGGAACAGATCAAATGGACTGTTTTGATGGAGTAGCTGTAGTTCTCCAGCACTGCAGAGTCATCAGGCTGTGCGAAATAATTTGGGAACTTAGTATTAAGTAGAGCTGGCTGAGATGAGATGCTGGAAGTCTGGACACATGTTTGCTATTTCTGGTTGTAAACCAGAACTCCTAGGAAAAAAGTAGTTTCCCCAAAGATACATAAGCTTTTTCTGGCAATTTCCTCCTCTTTGTAACATCTGAAGAATTAAACAAGCCCTATTCAAAACACTTTCCCAAGAGCCAAACCCAAAGCTGTGTCTAGCACCACCAGACCTGCAGAGGCCCTATACAGCCTGTGGTGTGGGAGTGGCTTTCTAGGACTGGCTTAGAGCGTGGCTTAGTGACTACACAGGCGTGATCATGGGCAAGGACAAATGGCATTACTCAGCTGTGAGCTCTCTGTGGTTTTGTGTGAATTATTTTTTACAGAGCAAATATCAAAGAGCTCACACAAAAAGCTGGGGTAAGGCAGAAATTCTTATTAACCAGTGAATGACAGTGCTGCCATTTGTGCCATGTTAGGACTGGAGGAGAGGTGCAATCATCTGATGATGGAGAAGTTTGGTCGGCTGGTTGATTTTGAAGCAGTCCAAGCACACTCTGTTAACATACCCATGGAGAAGATGAAAGTGAGAATAATGGAGAAAGAATACGAGCATTTTGTGGAGCTCAGAGAATGGGAGGTAAGCAGCAGGAAGAGGAGGAAGACACGTGTTGTGATGATCTGTTAAGGCTTCATTTCCCTGGGGGCTGAACAGTTCTTTTGTGAACATGCTCACGTTTGATTTTTTTTTTCACTTGTCATTAATAGACCATAATGTTCAACTCCAATTTCCCGTCATCATTCCTACCTCTGCTCCAGTTGCTGATGCACATCCTATTTTTCATGGAGGTAGTTGATCTCTTTGTTTCAGATGGCATTGCAGCATCGTCCTACTTCATTCCCTACATGAAGCTCCTGCAGAGTGCTTTTCTCTGGCTCTCGGGTGGCACTCGGCACCTACTGCCTTCTCCCAGTGCCCTTGGTGACACACTGAGTCCAGGGCAGGCTCTGGCTCATGCCTGCAGTGCCAATCTGTGCAGTCTGAAAGTTCACGTCTCCATTCGAGGGGGCCTAGGGCTCAGCTGCTGTGGTGCAAGCAGGCAACACGCTTAGGCTGCCCTCACAGAAGAGCACAGGAGGGTACAGAAGTGCTATGCACATAATGGCTTTCGTTTTCCCTCACTTTTGCCTAACTGCTTCACTTACTTAGGCATTTGCAATAGATATATATCTTAAAAACAAAAAAGATGGCATTGCACTGTGGGATCAGGTGGTGTGTGCAGGATCAGTTGTTACCTGCCTTCTGTGACACGTTGTGCCTAGCACTTCTTCCCCACTCCACACTCTTTGTCCTCTCTCATCCCAGATCAACTTTTTACATCTTTCTAGGAAAGAATTGTAGCCCTGCAGCATCAGCTAACAAAGCTGACAAGGGAAAACACCAGCAAGCTGCACCAGCTGAACAGGTTTTGCCATGAAAAGCATCAGCTCGAAACTGAGCTGGAATCACTGACAACTGATCTGGTGAGCCTTTTAGCCCCTGCACTGCTTGCAAGTTTGGGACTGTTCAGAAATGGATAAGGGATCATCTGGCCCTCACCAGCTCCCTGGTGTCACATCCTGCTCTGCAGTCAGCAGTTTGGGCCAAGAGTGGGACAAGCTGAGTGGCTGCTCCATACCTGAGCATCTCTGCAATTTCTTACTTAGCTGCTTTCTAAGACTGAAACAAACTCATCTTACTTCTAATTAAAATATGCCTTGCAGGAATTAAAAAAAAAATTCCTTTGTTACATGGAAACAGTCATTTAGCTAAGCATTACGATGGAAAGTGGATTTATTGCTCTGTACTAGGGAGTAAGTCCAAGTTAGTGAACCTTCACTCTGACTTTCATGTAGTTCTGACTGAGGAGTGGAGAAGTCATGGAGATGTCCTGCTTCTTGCAAAGCTTCATTTTCCCTGCTTGAAGTGAATTTCCACTGTTCATTCTCCATGTTTTATAAGAGCCATTTTTTTCCTCTCCATACAGGGCAGAGATTTTCAGGACTCCCAAACTACTGACATCAAAGAGAGAGCCAGGCTGGAGTCACAGCTCATACACATGACTCGTGACGTGGTCTTTCTGAGAGAGGAAATCAACCGGGTCAGAATAAAGAGGAAGTAAAAGAACTCTCTTTCCATAGCAGAAAAGGTGGGTGCCTCTTTCTACAACCTTTACCACAGGACTCTGAGACTCCAGCTCCCCGTTCGGAAATGCTAAGTAACGATCCAAGTCACCCTTAAAATTAACTGTGGCAGCAGTCATGCCTGGAAGTGCAAAATTAATTGTTTTGGCTATACAGGGGTTTAGTTGTAAAGGGTTGTATTTGTTTTTTCTATCAAAATATGACTGTAGCAACATATACAGAATAAAAAATTGCAAATAAAACTACTAAATACCGTTATCAGTTCATTGCAGAGGCTTGCACTGGACAAGGCGCCCTGTGTGTGTCTGTGTGTGCATTATGTCTATGTCTACTCTTCAAGCAAGTGGCTGTGGAAAGCCGGTTTGAAGTTTCACAGGGGCAAATACGGCTTTGGTACCTTGCTCTCAAAAGTGGTAAAAGAGGTCTGCCTCAATCGAGCATGTGTTACTGCTGAGCAGCAATGGCCCTGCTCTGCTAACTGAGCTGGAGCCCAGGGACGTGCTACTTGCCTGGAGAAAGCAAAGGGGCCTTTCTCCTCAGGGCAGGACGTGGCAATTTACCTGGTAGGAGGAGGGTGTAGCAATGCAAAATCAGCCTGTAATTCCACTGGCTTGCCCATGCCTGACCAGTGAGAGAGGGCCAGGCTCTGTGTGTTTTCAGGTGTTACTCTTTCTTGCCTCTCTCATTTGGTGTGGTGGCAGCATGTGATCATTTACAGCACTTACCCTCTCTGACTGTGAAACTTTCCTTCATCCCCAGGGTGGAGGGCTTGTGTTCTTCCAGTGCAAGGCTTCTGAGGTGCTAATTTTTAATTGAATAAATTAAACAACCTGCAGCTGCTCTTGCTGCTCCTCCCCACTGCCCACCTTTTGCCACTGGTCTTTGTATTTCTGGTGTATGCTCAGCTGGGCTCCAGCCATATCCCAGCCAGGCACAAGAACTTCCTGCTGGTCCCAGCAGGAGCGTGCGAGTGGTGCTTGTGCAGCCTGCCTTTGCAGGGGGTCCCTGTTGAGGAACACACCTGGTGCAGGGAGCTCTTGCGCAGCTGCAGGTCGTGCCCTGGGAGGTGGGAAATGGCTGGAGCCCCAGGCCAGGGGCTGTGAACTGGCACCAACCCCTTGCCTAACAAAGGGCACAGACATACAGTGCCAGCTGGGTAACCAGAGACTCGGCTGGAGACAGGGAACAAGAAGAGCCCAGACTAAGTATCACCCGTGACTATCTGGAAAACTCTAACTGCAGGAAAATGTCACCTTTCCCCAGGTGTCCTACTTGCTGTATGTCTGCAAGTAAAAAAGAAAGAGAAGGCTCATTCTGTGTGAGGAATTAGCATAGAGCCAGGGACAGCAAAGACTAAAGCCTTTATTTTAGATGTTAAAGCGTGGATTTGTCTTTACAGAGAGGCGGCTGCAGATGGCGTGTATGTGAAAGGTTGTTTAAGTTGATCAGGCAGAGTGCATAACTCCAGTCCATTCGCAGGAGAGTGTTCCTGGAACAAACCTTCCTGTGGGGGAGAGGGAAAGACCTTTGTGACAGCATTAGCCGTTGTGAAGCCCTCGCTGCAGGAGGGTGCTGGGTCGTGGTGGTGGCAGCTCTGTTCGGGCCCGTGTCCCGCAGTGTCTCTTGTCCAGCCGTTTCCATCGTGTGCTCTGATGGACAGCGGGTGCCACCGAGAGCTGCTGCTTTGTTTCCTGGGTCCTCCTGGGACCTTGCTGAGGATGCCTTCTGTCTCCATAGCATTATAAAAGGCACATATACATCTATATACAAGTGCATAAATATATAAATAGGGGTGTTATACAAAAATAAATACCCTTTCTCTTTTTCTCTTTAGAATAAGTCTTTTTGCAAAAGGCAGCTTGGTCCCTAGCTGGTGGGAGGATGAGTCTCTAAGGGTCTCAGTGGTGGAGGGCTGCTGTTCAGATGTCTCGGTAGGTCCTGACCCAAAGATGTGATCAGTGGATTCTGGGCATGGAGATCTCCTCTGGACTGGCAGCAATCTAGTCTTTCCACCTCTTCAACAGGCACTAGGCCTAAGCAGCAAGGGCTTCCTGAGGGGGAAAGGAGCAAGAAATGATTACAATGCACACTGGAATGAGAGAGGCTGTGGCAGGTTTCTAGTCAACAGTTCACTTTATGAGGAGGGGTACTCTGATCAAAGAGGAAGATCTGCATTCTGAAAGTCTGTGTGGGAATGTGACGCCATGATTATGCAAAACAAGTTTGATCTGCACTACAGGGGTGGATCAGTGGACCAGGCCCCAGGGGGATGGATTCACGGCATTTGAACATAAGCCATCAGAAAGGCTCTGCGGTGAGATTTCCCTTCAAGATCAGCCTAAAGCGGTGAGATGAAGGAGGCATGGAGTTTTCCAAACCACTGACCTTGGTGGAAGAGGGTATCCCGTCGAGCATCCAGGCTAGGGCCTCCCATTTTGCTTCCCATCACTGGATGATGGAGGCCAACAAAGTGCTCTTGAAGGTGAGGACAGTCATCTTGTGGCTGAAGAAGCTGGTGCGTGGAGTCATCTGGGAGACTGTAGAGGAAAGAGCTGTCTTCTGTTCTGGAGCTGGGCAATCTGGGGAAGCAAGGCAAAGAGGTTTAGTGCTGTAAACAGATCCTTCCTCCTTGAAAGATATAACCCTTGTCATGTCTCAGCCAGCTCATCAATGCTATGACACAGAACATTCCTACATGAGGGGAAGAGCAGAAATTGGGATGTACTTGTGGGATGGGAATGAGGTGATGTGGGACCTGGTATCCATGATCCAACAGCTGGTGAGTGCCACAGGAGCCAGGAGTAGTGCCCCACAGGGAGCATGGTAATGAAGATGTCTGAACAGTGAGACACAAAGCACTCACACCTGGACACCGGGCAGATTCTGGGGCAGCTGTCTATCACCATCAATCACAGATGTTTGCTTCTCTCATCCTCCTTTTAAGTCTCCCACTTAGAAACAGGAGAAGGAAAAGGGGACAGAGTAGAGTAGGTCTTGGCCATCTCTACCATTAAATTATTCCTTCCTGAAATCCCCAGAGGAGTGACTTGTGCCAAGAGAATTCAGACCAAGGCAGCTTAGTGCTGGAGCATGGATTTGTTTCCCAAGAGAGCTGGGACAGATGGGAGTGTACTGAGGGCAGGCTTTTGTGAGCATGTAGTCTTGTGTGTCCCAGTGGATTGTTCCACCCTCCCTCTCCACACTCCAGTTCTAACCTGGAGGGCTGGTAGTCTTGCTGGGCACTCCCATTCTGCAGCACTCTTGCCTGCAGCAAGGCGTTGGTCTCCTCATGTGACTGGAAGGAGAGAGAAGGATTCTTAACAGAGCAATGGCACAGGGCAGCGTTAAGAGGCAGGTGCTTATCTGTGAGTCAGAGCCCTGGGGCAGACTGCTGAAGCTCTTACAGCAGAAGGCAGGAAAAGCTGAAACTGTTTCTTTTGCTACGGAGGGCAGTGGAACTGAGCACCGAAAAACTCCCTTCACACTTACTGCTGAATCAGTGGGGGATAAGCAATTTATAATCTCAGCTCTGGCACTGCCTGTTACCCTTTACAGACAGAGTCCTCAGGACTGTCAGTCCCTGTGACCTTTGCTCAGGGGAAACAGGAACCGTTCCTGTAAGAGTGGCCTTTTCTCACTGCTTCCTCCATACTTTGGAGCCACTGGCCCAAGAAACCACCCCCTCACCAGTGTTTTGGAGACCTTCCTGTTCCCCCCCATGTCTCAGACTTCACTACAACGGGGAAATCTCTTTTGGGAAGCCAGTCTTGCCACTTCTACGTGCTGCAAAGTGTGCACAACTGGAGAAGCCCTCTCACTGCAAGGGTGGCCTCCAGCTCATGACAAACCGGCTCTTGATCCCAGGCGTGGACTCACCTGTGGCACTTCATCTGGGCTGTAATCTCGGGGCTTGGTGCTTGTGTACCCCACCCCTGCAGAGGGGCAGATGCCATTCAGATGTGCCCTGCTGGCATAGGGCTGCCCATTAACAAAGGGATGGCCATTGGCACGAGGAGCAGAGATGCCTCTCAGAGGCACCATGGTGTACTGGCAGGACGACACCAGCAGCCCAGCTCCTGGGAAGCTCATGTCAATGGTTTGCTCTGCAGAGGCAAGGAAAAGAAAGTCTCAGGCAAAAGTGAGAGGTAAAGTGAAGCTTGTTGAAGCTCAGCATGCATAGGGTTAGGCTGTCCCATCAGGCAGCTATTTTGGCACCCAAAGTACTCTTGGAGACAAATGGTGGAAAGGGGCCCTGCAAACGTAGTGCCCCTTTGCCCCTAGTCCCAGAGGTTCCTTTGCAACAAGGCAAGCAGGACAAGGGACAAACAGTGGCCTTTGTCTTTATGGGGTTCCACAGGACATCTGAGATTTGCCCTCTGCCCACCCCTTCCCTGCTTCCCAGAATTCCCTCACATTTTGGGCGTTTGATGCAACTATACCCAGGGTCAGATTTAATCTACAGGCAAACCACATCCTGTAAATCAGCCCTCAAGAAACAACCCTTACTCTGCTTGGACCAAGCTCTCCAAAGGCAAAAGGGGATGAAAGCCACGATGAGGAGTACGATGGAGCCCAGCACCACGCCCACAATCAAGTACGGCAAGTCACTGGAACGGGCCACCATGGCTCCTGTCCCCAGGCCACTGTGCCCACCACTGAGCGGGGGACGCTGCTGAGGGGGCACTGTGGCAGGTGGAAGACGACCTGGCAGACCAAGAGACTTCCGAGCTGCGGAAGGAAGAGAGAGAGAACATCAGACAGAGACATGGCAGATGGCATAGCAGCCCAATCCAGGGATGTTTTATGCTGCTGTGGAGTGGCCAGACTTCTAGGGTGGCTTTAAAGAAGCACTCCTGGATGACAGGATTCCTAGGCTGATGCACATGGCAGTACAGACAAGGCCTCTGTGCTTGGCTCACAGCTCTGCCAGATCTGCTCTTGGACTGCTCAAGCAAAAGCAAAACCAAAGTAGCTTCTCCAAAGCACACACTTGGACTTAATGCTGTTCCTGTCATGACAGTGCAGCTGCTTGGAAGACAACATGGAGCCTGCTTCTAACACAACACAGGAGCTCAGCACAGCAAGGGAAAGTTAGCCCTTCTGCTTCCAGCCACCACCTGTGTGATAGTCAGGAAAACAAAAGGTAACTGCTACTCTGAGGGACAGCGATGGACTCTGCAAAAGGGTCCACTACACAGACAGCTCACATACTGATCAACAGCATGGATGACCCCGTGCCTCTCTTCTCCCCAGTGCTGCCTCCACCACTTCGCTGGAGCTCGGAGGACGCACAGGCAGGGATGGTTCCTGCCCTGCTGTGCTCTGACAGCTGCAGGCAGGGAGGGCAGCAGGCTGTGCTCCCAGCGCTGCCCTGGGAAGCCGCTTACCTTTGGTTTCACAGATCATCACGTTGCTGAACTCGCTTTCGCCTCCCTCGTTGAAGCACTGCATCTTAATGTCATACGAGGTCTCTGGCTGCAGGTGGCTGATGGAGTGCCAGTACCGATCTCCTGAGGAGGGAACAAACACAGGGAGCTGTAACTTCCTCAGGGAACAGGCAGCTGGCCCAGCTCTGCAGCAGTGCCAGGTAAAGCAGCCTGGACAGCCGCTGCCTTTTGTGCACGGTGCTCCTTTTGGCCGTGCTGTCTTCCCATAGGAACCAGTGGCTGGAACCAGTCTCTCAATTTCTCCTACCTTCTACCACGTCCTTCTTGTAGTCGCTGTCGTTGTCACTGTCAGTGGGGCGGTAGTAGATGTAAAATCCATGGATGGGGGTGTTGTTGTTGCTGGCTGGGATGTACTGCAGAGAATGGGAAGGGGAGCAGAAATTAGCAGAGATGTCCACGCTCTGTATTGTACTGGGTGAGGAGCAGTTGGGATAAATGGGATGGGACAGGAAGGAAACCTAGCAGAGGGAACTTCCTCGTGTTGCCACTGGTGGGCACAATAAGGGCTTCCCTACAAAATCTCAGTGCTACTTTCCACTCTCAAGCTCTGCTTCTCTCAGGTATCAGACAAGCTGTGAATCTGGGCCTGTCACTCACGGCATCCAGTGCTCTGCTCCCTCTCAGCAGCCACAGCCAACGATTCAGAGAAAAACATTCCTCAACAGCAGTGACTCAGCTGGGCATGGGCAAGCACACCATCATCTTGACTCTGGTAGGCTCATGGCTTCCAGACAATCTAGGTCTTGCCATGAACTGGTCACTGAAGGAGCTTTGTGTTTCTGAAGACAGCTCTCTTCTTCCCCCTCACCCAGGGCAGGATTGTCCCAGCTCTGTGTGCTGTTGCTGTCTTTCACCCAGTATTTTATCAGCTACTGTTTTGAGTTTAAATGAACAGCAGGTGTGTGGCAATTTCTGGCTAGAAGCAACTAGGAAAGGAGAGCAATGCATCCCTCTGAATAAGCTCTATGCTGTTGAAAACACTTGGATCTGGGCTTGTGATCCAGAAGATCTTACCCGCTCCTAAAAATCCTCTGGAGTGGACTGCTGTAAATGATTATCAGCATTTAGAATTGTTACCCAGCAAATGAGAGTGAAGGACGTATCTGCTGGAAAACACTGGGACAGAGAGAGGTGCTAATGGATTCCAGGAATTTGGCCAGAAGAGCAAGCAGCCACTCCATCTATTGTTGAACAAAACGGTCAAGACCCCGAGGTTACCCACTGAAATCCTCCTGTACGCAATGTTGGATTCAGATGGAAAGGGTTTCCTAGGCTCTCTGACTTCCCGCCCTTCTACGTGTCCCAAGAACAGTCCTCCTTTGGCGGAGGCAGCTATTGGATCCCAGATCCATTTGTGCTGGTGACGGGCTCCAGTGTGGCAACCTGGAGGAGGTGTAAGTGGGCAAGGAGCACCCACACACCTGGTTCCTGCCCCTGCAGCGCCCCCCACCCCTACAAACCTTACCATCCACTTGAGCATGATGGTGGTCTCGTTGATGGCGTCCGTGAAGGTGATGTAGGGCCCGGCCACGGGGCGCTCGTAGATGCGGTTGCTGTAGCCGGACACCACGTACGGCCGCGACGCCGCGCTGGGCTCGCTCTCTCCCAGGATGTTCAGCGCCCGCACACGGAACTTATAGGATGTGCCTAGGGGGAAAATGGGAAATAAAAGCGTTGCGGGGATTGGAGTCTTCCAAGATTTCTACTGTCAGCACGGCCCTGACTGTGAAGAGGGGCTACATCTCCAGAAGGCAGAGAGCCTACAGGGAGTTTGCCATGGAAGTACTGATGCCTTAGGTTTTAACTTTTATATGTTTCAAATCCTGCGCTGCCTGGTGTGTAACTCTGAAGTTTCTTGTGGCCTGGGAGCTGCTTTTCTCTCATGCTGGTCAGACATAACAAACCTCTGCAGGCTTCCACTCCAAGGACATTGGGCCCAAAATGTGTCAACTAAAAGCCTCTAAAGGGGGGCAAACTTGGGGTAATTCCATCATGAAACTGAGGTTATAATTGGAGAATTAACCCTGATATGCAAATGAACCAAGCTTATAAAAGTGTGAAGAACCCGTGACCCAGGGTCCATCTGGGGTGGAGCCTCTGGACTGCCCAGGGGGTACTTTTGAAGGCCTTTCAAATAAATACCTAATTTTATTCTCCTAATTCTTGTCAATCTCTGTGTTTTAGGTGGCCATTTAAGGCATCAGTACAAACACTGAATGGCCACGTTTCAGCCATGTCCTAGATAGAGCCTGCTTTTATTTACCTTCTCCAGTTCCTGTCTGGATGGTCTAAAGGTCAGATAGCAGTTTTGGAAGGTGTGTAGGGGGTTAAGAAATGCCCGAAAGGATATCCTGACCTGAAAGCAGGTATGGAAAGGCATTCTTCCTCTACTCCATGGGAATTAAGTACATAAACATCAGTTCAAAGCTCAAAGCTTAAGTTATTTTTACCCAAACTTCATTTTATTGGTCTTTAGTTTGGGGTAGTTATGTTCCCCTTTTAAGCTGTCCAGCTCAGCGATGAAATCTTTTCTCATGTGAAGTGCAAGGGGATTTGTGTGCCCATCTGTCTTGCCTGTGGCTACGGAAAGTTCTGTCCTGTCTCGTAAATGGCAAAACCAAATGCCTTTAGTAACTGTATCCTGTAACACAGAAAAGCATGCCTAAGTCTCCCCGAGGGAGGTCAAACCTATGCTGGTCTTTGCAGCTGGAGAAATTGGAGAAGCATCTGCAGCTTTTTTCCCCACGCACCTAAGGCGGGAGTCAGGGAAGCTTTGTTTTGCTCACGCATGCCAGGGCTGAGCAGGATGTGACAGATGGTTAACCATCCTACGGGGACCCTGCAGCTTTCCTACAGACCTCCAGGAAGCAGGGAGGAGAGCACCTGCCTACCTTTCTCCAGGCCTGGGATTTCCACAGAGAGGCGAGAGGGAGGAATGTCACTGGTGGCCAGGACCCAGTCTCCCAACTTCTTCAATTTCTTATACTCCACCCGGAAAGACTGGATGGGGAACCCGCCATTCCCACGGGGGATCCAGGTCACGTACACAGATGTCTCTGATGCCATGGAGATGGTCGGACGGTCCGGTGCCTCTGGAGCTGCAAGGGAGCCAGAAGGACATCAGGACATGAAACATGTTCTTCTCACCCTGTCTGGAAGATCCTGGAGCTCAGAGGTACGAGGGTGAAGGACTACCTGCATTGCACCCACCCACATGCTCTGTAAATCCTGAATGCTCTCTTCCTTCTGTCTCTTCATTAGAGCTGGCACCCCTAAATCCTCTCTCCTTTCAGTTTGTGCCCGCAAGCACCTTTTACTCCTGCTTGCATCTTGCTCCTTTTCCGCTCCCAGCTCACGTAGGACGAGACAAGGTTTGAGGTGTGATCACCCATCATGGGAGGGAGAGCAGTGTGAGGGGTGGATGCAGGGCTGGAGATGGAGCAAAAAGCCTAGGTGATGTGGAAGCCGTGAGCAGGGGGAGACTGATGCTGGGGACAACCAAGTGTAGGAGATGGAAACAGGAGAGATTGAGAAGAAACAGCTGAGAAGGAAATTAGGAAAAGTTCTGAACTGTGGAAATGCAATTTGTCAGGAAAACCATCAAAAGATGGGAGGGAAAGAGATGAATGGAGCTATGGATATGAAAATAAAGGCAACAAATGAATGAGTATGGGGTATGGGGGAGACTGAAGGATGGGACTTCACAGCAGGATCAGGACTGAAGGAGAGAATTTCACAGAAATGATAACGGCAATAGTAATGATAGAGACAAGGTGGGAAACAATGAATTGGATTGACCAGTAAGGATCTGATGTTTCTCCAGTGCAGCAAGATACCCAAATGCAGCACTCTGCACCCCTAGAATAAGAACTAATTGCCCCTTGCCAGGGCTTGGCTGAGAGAGGAGGATGCCAGGACACGCAGGGACTCGGTCCCCATTCCTCCCTCACATTCCATCAGCACCCCTGGCACAGCAGAGTTTGTTGTTCCTGTGCCCACACATACACAGACTCCAAGACAAGGCTTTCTGAGCCCTCCGTGTGGAACTCAGCAAGAGACAGGGAGTTGCTGAGAAGTCCTTGCATTAAAGGTGGGGCCAGGCAGTGGGATTTGCCTGCTCTCCAGAACTGACTGCCAAGGGCAGTAGCAGGAGCGTCCAAGAAGGACCTCTCCTTGTCAGGAGCCAGAAACCACCCATCCAGCATGGCAGCCTTGATTTACCCAGCAGAGACTTCAACTCCAGCATGGCCACTGCCACCCACAAGAGACCCGGCACCCCTCACCCTCCCTGTCGCCAGTTCAGGGGGAGCCTTACGGGACAGGCGGCTGTTGTCGGCCTGGTTACTGCTCTGAGTGCTCGTGCCTGGGTCGTCCCTCTGGATCTGCTGCTCTTTGCTGGCAACAATCTCTGGTTTTGGGCGCCGGCCTGCGCAGAAGGGAGAGGTGGCATCAGTAACAGACAGCAGAGATGCACTCTCTCAATTAACTTTTGCTGTGATGAGGAAAGCAAATATTCCCAGACAGGATGCGGAGGGAAGTACTTCCTGGACTCTAACAGCCCTACGGGCTCAAAGCACTCAGCCTGCTGTCAGAAACTAAAGCTAAAGGGGCAGATTTATTCATAGATCCCCTTCATATTTAATTTTCTACAACTTTTAATTGGTTTTCTTGAAATGTTGCTAGATTGCTGCCTGAGAAGGTAGTAATTAGCACAAGAGGGGAGCTTGGGGAGAGATGTGAGCAAGCTCACCACCATAGGGAATGTGTCTATGATGGGAATGCCATTCCTCACACTTTTTGGGGACACGAAAAACAGCCACAGGACAGGGGCACTTAGCACAGTCATTTGGAACGTCCTTTTGTTGGCAAAGACAGCTCAGCACCCAGCAGACTGCATGGGAAGGCCTGGAGTTTCCTTCAGTGCAGGAGAAGCTTTTAAAGACAGGATCACCTTCACAGGGTGATCCTGTCTCCAGGCAGAGGATGGATTAAACAACCTCCTGACGTCTCTGCTAGACCCATTTTCCATGGTTCTGCAAGTGTTCAACTGCGACACCAAGGGAAGAAGGGACTTATTCCAACCCACAGAGAGGATGGGTTGGAATTTTCCCCATCCTACCCTCCACTTTCCCTTCTGACAGTTGCTCTAAGCTGAGGGCAGATGGGCTTCCAGAGCAGAAGCACTCCCGTTGCCCTTAGGCTGGTGCCTTGTGCCTCAGGGCTGGGACAGGATGTTTCAGAGGGGCCCTCCCCTGACTCAGGGGGGCAAAGGGGAGCCCAGGGGAAGGTTTGCCCTTTACCGGTGCGGAAGGTGACCATGGCCGTCTGTCCCTCGCCGGCACAGTTGTGAGCAGCCATCTCCACCTCGTAGAGGCTCCCGGGGTCCAGCCTGGTGAGGGTCAGGCGGTGCTGCGAGGCTGGGACATCCCTCACTGCCCAGCTGTCCGAGGCGTTGGTGACCTGCTGAGAGACCAATGTGGGCGTTGCAGAGCTGGGGGCAGGCTGGGCTTCTTGTGGGCACTGAGCTCAGACACTTTATTAGTAAGTTGTGTGCCAACCACGTCTACCTTCCCTTCCCACTCTGCAAAAGAGGGAGATGTTTCCAGCCTGATTTTGCACAGCAATTCAGGTGTAAGGAGGTCAACTCACCCAAGCCCCAGAGTGTTTTCTTGACCCCAGGTTCAGTCAGCCCTGTTCTGTCCTCTGGTTCCCTCTGATACCCCCACCCCTCAATGTGTGTGAATCTCTGGAGTGGGCGTGCCCCACAAAACACAGCATTAACCACAGGACTGAGCTGCTTTAGGAGCCACATCTCTCCTGCAGCCCAGCTGCTGAGCTGCTCATTTAGATGCTGGCCATTTCCATGGGATGAGGTACCCAGGCAAAACTTCGTTTTACCGAGTTTTATCCATCCTCACCCCTGGCACTTTGGGGCTGAAATGGTTCTAGAACCGTAATGCTGGAGCATTCGTTTCTGCAGGGAAGAGACCGTGTATGGCCACAGCCCTCAGAAAGGCTTGGAAACACTGGTTTTTGGTGCTACCCTGATGCCCCATGCAGAGGGGGAGGGAAGGTGGGACCTTCCTCCTTCTCCCCAGCTGCAAAGATAATATTTTTGCAGGCAAATAGGCAGGACACTGAAGTGACCCGGTGCCGAAAGGAGCATTAGTAATGCAGGCAACGCGACAGAATGGAAATGCCAAGACTCTGCTGCATCATTCATCTTCTCCAAGCCTTTGACACTGACTGATTAATGCCTGCCTCGTTTTATTTTTATTCCTGAGCCTGCAAAATTGTGAGGCCAGGGAGGGGAGCCCTAAAAGCTGCTAATACCCAGGAAAGAAAAAGAGAAATTCTTGAGAAAAAAAAATAAGTGCTGCTCGGCATCTGATTGCTTGCAGGCTGCTGAGAGTTTAGGGGCAGTGTAGGAACAGGGTAAAAAGAGACATTCACAGATATTTTCTAGAGAAGAACCTTGCCCAGTACAAATGGAGGTCTCCTGTCAGCAGGTCTAACTTTCCTTACAGCCCTCTTCTACACAAAGAGCCTTTTCTTTTGTTGCTGAATTGATTCCTTCCCTCTCCACGCACATGCTTTTCCAGTCAGAAATGTCAAAACCAGATCATTATATAACTTGATCCTAAGGATCTTGGATAGAAAGAGCCTCTTTCTAAACAAGTTTAAGGGTTATTGGGACTAATTCCTTCCCACACAATCCTTAAGCATCCCAAGAAAGAGTCTCCAGCTGAGAATTTGGACTACACTGAAAACATATTACTGCAAACTGCAGTGACCCACGGTGACCTTCACTGCCCCACGGCCCCTTCCAGGTGAAGCGCTGAAAAACAAATCAAATATGGACAAACTCCAAGGCTGCGAGCTAAGATCGCAAGCAGAATTGGTAGTTACATGATACACCACTGGGGAATAAATCTCTTCTTGGCAGACGACCAGAGCCAATAGTCTGGGGATGCTTTTGGCATCTTTGTTTTTTATTTAAGCTTGCCCTATTGTGTTCCTGTGCTGGCATCTTCTGCCTTTGTTTTAAAGGGCTCTTTACAGAGATGGTTAGCTGAAATCCTCATCTTGAGTTTTGTTTAGAGAGAAATCAAGGATTGTAACGGTCTTCTGTTACACTATATTTTCACAAAATCACACAGTTCCAGGAAAAGAGATACATATATTCACATATACTTGAAAACGGTGCCTTGCCGTGGCTGGGAATCCCAAACATGTGATCTGGCATGTTTTTGGAATATACTCAAACCCTCTGGGGTTTGAGGCAAAACCTGCCTCTCTACTGCCTACTCCCTGCCTACCCAAAGGAAAGAAGAGCAGCAGACAAAGAAATTCAAGCCCCTTTTTTCCACTTATCCCCAGCAAAATGGATAGAGATACTTTAGACCTCAAAAGCGGAATTTTTCCCTCAACAATGCTTCGCCATTTAGAGAAACTGCTGGGCTACAGCTGTGCCTGCACTGTGCCCAGAGTGCTGTGAAGCACCCCAGAGGGAGGAGCCCTTGGGCCCCAGCAGGACTCGGCCACGCACCACGTGCTCACACTGTGCCACCTGCAAGAGATGTATTCAAGAGTGTACTGCCTTCCAGCTTCCAGAATAAAACTGGTGGGTAAGGACCTTCCCAGAGGATTTAGCATGGCTATGGCAGCTCTCTGCTGGCTCCTCACACCCACTGAGCACGGGCACTTCGGTGCCGCTGGGCAGGGCAGGCACATGCAGCGGAGAGGCTGCTGCTCTGTGTTCTGCAGCCCAAGCCGTTCGAGGCAGAGGTGTCCCCGTGGCTCGTGCCGAGACAAAAGCATTCCAGAGCAAGTCACCGTGTAAGCTGCCCTCAGGACTTCCTACTTGTGCAAACACACAACCGGGAATTGGAAGTGGAAGCTACTGGAAAAGCGTGTGCATGTGCCTTCTACATACTTAGGCACTACCACCGGGCTCTTCTTGGACAGCTCAGCAAACCTCCTCTCGCAGCCTGTACTCATCACACCTCAGCAGGCCGAGACTGCAGCTCAGGAGGTCCCGCTAAGCAGCGCCACCAGTGAGCGATGCGTGCCCCTGCCCCAATGCCCCCGCCCACGAGGTGTGAAACGTGCGCTGAGGCCACCGGCCCGCCCACGGAATGGCGCAGAGGGAAGATGGGAGCAGGGCAAACCAGCGATACCTTGCGATGCTTCACCACGTAATAGAGGATGGGGGCTCTGCTGTCAGGCCGGGGTCTCCACACCAGGTCGTAGCTGTCTGTCTTGGATGTCCGTGGAGAACTGAGGATGATGGGGGCTTCGGCTGGAGTCACCAGCTCCTTGTTGGCTGCACACTGTGGAGATGCTGCTAGCGGGGTTGTTCCAGGCTTTGGCAGTCCAGCTTTATCCAAGGGCAGCTTTAAGGCACTGTCTCTGGAAGGTGGTGTTGGAGGCTGAGCCGAGTCCAGCTGGGCATCTCGCTCAGGGTTGAGTGCAGCTCCTGGAAGACAAGGTGTCACGGCAGGGTAAACGCCCATCCCAGGCTGCAGTGAAGGCAGAGCTGTGAGCCCCTTGTGTGGTGCTGCCTGCTGTGCCACTCAAAAAAGTGCTGGCAAAAATCCCTCCTTCCCTGCTATAAACCACAGGGCTCCCTGTCTCTCTGAAGTCCCTCTTACCCTGTGTAAGTTCAACGGGGTCCAAAGAATCGGGTGGTACCTCTCTTACCCCAGGTGAACTCAGTTTTTAGGCTCTTGCTCAGTGCAAGCTCAGAGGCAGAGCTAAGCCATGGGCTGAGGCACTACACCCAGATGTCCCGTGTCTCTTGTGTAGAGACTGCCCAAGTGTGCACACGTGGCCCTGCCCTTAGAAGCAAAACTGCAGTCATGTGTTCCCACAGGCAGATATGGAGACCCTCAGGAAGAACAGCCCTCGCAGCGTAGGTTAAACAGGAGGCAGGAGCAACACACCAACTTTCTTCCCCTGCTTCCCCTGTCCTTGCCCTGTGTGTTAGGCTGTGACTGAATGGCCACGAGTGTGGAGAGAGGGGCTTACCCGGGCGGGCTGTCCTCAGCTGCACCATGGCTTGGGCACTGCCCACCTCGTTCTCGGCCATGCACTGGTAGATGCCCTCGTCCTCGGGCCCCACGCTGAGCAGCCGCAGCGCCCGGCGCGACAGCCGCAGCCGGTGGCTGCCCGACAGCGGCACCGCGTTGCGCAGCCACATCACCGACGGCTGCGGGTTCCCTCGCACCTCGCACGTGAACTTGGCGCTCTGGCCCCAGGGAATGATCTGCTGGGACAGCTCCATGGTGACCTCCGGGGGTTCTGCGTGAGGAAAGAACACAGACTGCTGAGTGCCACCTGGCTGGGAGCATGGCACGGTCATGGCTTTGCACCTTCCTCTCTGGCAGGGATGACAGCAGTGATGGATCCTTTCCCATCCTAAAGTCCCACTCCCTTTGTGGGGGCCCACGTGGGTCTGCTTCAATGCCCCTACCCTTCAGCCTCCACATAAACCGCAAAGAGAGGTAGCCTAAGGCCATCTGCCCTCTCACAGGACATCAGACATCTATGAGTCCCGTTTTTCTGAGCTGAAATGCTACTCTGCAAAGATTGCTCTTGTGCCATGATAACACATTGGCACCTGATGAAATGCAATCTGTGAAACGCAGGCTTAGCCTCCCTAACAATCGTGAGAAGGGGAAGTATGCATGGTAGAAATATCTAAGGTGTAGTATCCCTTACATTTTCCACCCCACAGAGAGCTTCCCTACAAAACAGAACAAAACCCAAGACATTCCAATGTCTTCCTTATGCCAATGTCAAATGTGTCTAAAAAGCAACCAGTCCTCTACTAGAAAGCATTAGAACAAAAGCAGTGCCACAAATGACAGAAGAGCTTCTGCAGAGGAAGGGAGGATCCATCATCTCCAGCCCATGGTGGGAGCCAAGGAGGAGGAACTACTACCCTCAAGAAAGAATTTGTCTGGTCTCCTGGAAACTGGAACCACAAGCAGGGGTTTGCATTACATTGTGGTTTGTCCAGGGAGAGGAAGAGCGCATCAGTGCTGGTATTTTCCCCTAAGAGCAGCAATGAGAGTCCAAGCCCTTCCTGAAACAATGGCTCCAGCAGCACTCACCAAACACCTGCACGTTGTAGAAGATGAAGGCAGCCCCGGCCTCCCCGACCCCATTGTCGGCCGTGCAGCTGTAGGTGCCCGAGTCCTCCTCGCTCGTGGGGTCGATCAGGAGGTTGCTGAGCAGGAAGCGCGTCTTGTTGTAGGCGGAGACGCCGGAGCCATCCTTGGCCCAGGTGACCCGCGGCGGGGGGATCCCGCTGGCCACGCACTCCAGAATGAGGCTCTGGCCCTTGGTGACAATGATGGTCTGAGCCTCGGGAGGGTAGATTATCCGGGCTGCCTCTGCTGTGGAGCCTGGGGAGGAGAGACGGGGGAAGGAGGTGGGTGGGAAGGCAGGTGGCTGGTGGGAGAGCACCCTGCGCAGTGGGTCGGTAGGGCTAATGGCAGGGCACACTGTTTCCCTGTGCTGGGGCAGGTAAATGGCAATGCAGGACAAGAGGGACATTCTTTAAGGGTTCCACGCACACAGCAAAGCCACCTTGCCAAAGGGCCTTTGCTTGCCCACCGCCAAGAACAAATCCTAAGGAAGCACAGCAATCCCAGGGCTGAATACACACACTCCAGGAGCAGACCTGGGGGCTTTCTGCTGCTGGAAAGGAGTTTTCTCAGCAATTGCCAACGGTTCACACAGAAAACCAGCTGCGACAGCACTGGTCCATGCTCCCAGAGCTGGAGATGTGCACTGAAGGGAGAGTGGCTTACGTCTCACACGGAGCCTCTCACTGGAGACTGAAGTTTTCACCTCCTGTGTCACGGGGTTGTAGGCAGCGCATTTATAAGTCCCCTCATCCTCTTGGCTGGCATTAACGATCTGAAGGTTCCCAGATGGCATAATAAGGTAATTGTCTGAAGAGAGAGAAAAGAGGATGGCACATGGTCACAAGGTATGTTCCTGTCCAGCCTGCCGGAGACATGCAGTGTCCTGAAGAAAAGGTGGACAAGGAGGAAAGAAAAAAACATGATGTCCCAGGCAGCATGGACATCAGGGAGACCATGCCAGGGACCCTGAACTAACTTGTGCTCAGACAGGTGGCAAAGGGACGAGAGGGCAGCAGGTAGAGAGCTACTGCTGGTAAGGGAGGGTGAAACTGGGGGTCCTGTGAGGGAACCTGTCGGGACAGACCCCTGTGCACTCACCTCGGGAGGCCTCCAGCCACTCCTGCTTCACGCTGTAGCGGACCTGAGCCTTGGGGTGGCTTTCGGGCAGGTCGCAGGCAATCACGGCCGTGTTCCCTTCATCCACCTCGATCACATGCTGGCCGTCGAACTTGAAATCTTTGAGATCTGCAAAAAGAGCCAAAGACAAGGCATCTCAGTGGCTGGCTGAACATCTCAGTGGCAGCTCATCCCCTCCCCATGGACTCAGGGCCGTTTCATCGTGGTGCCGGCAGAGGACCGCTCCGACCCCAGCAGCGAGGGAAACTGGCCTGCTTTCACAGTTCTAGTTTTTTTCTCCTCCTTCTTCCTACAAAATGAGTAACTTAAAACACAGCTTCTGCAGAGACTGCCTGCTCCAGGGCTGGGAAACCGGGTGCGAAAAATCCTGGCCTGAGAGTAAAAAATGAGCCAACTTAATGCAGCACTGAAGGGAGGCCAAAAGAGGTCCTTCTGCCTCCTGCTATTTCACGCACGCTGCTGTCGTGCTACCGAGGAGCTGACTTTGTAGTCCTAACTCAGGGAGCCCAGCCTGCTTCAAGGTGGGAGAAAGTGTGTGATGCTCCCTGAGCTCCTCCAGCACCTGAGAAATCGGCATCTCTGCTCAGAGCACTCTTGCTCCCATCAAGTATCTCACAGCTCAAAGTTGGTTAACCACAACGCTTCACGTGTGCCCAAGCAGTGCCCACGCTCCAGTTAAAAGAACAGGGACTTGCAAGGAAAACCAGCTCCTCCTCTCCATGGCACAGCTGCTCCTTTCCTAAAGCACCTGTGAAAACCCTGTCTCACCGTGTCCCCCTGCCAGGCTGTGCTGGGGTTCCCACCCCAGCTGGGCTGATGTGGGCAGCAGGACTGGCAGCACAGGAACTAAGAGGAAGGGGTACCTGGCTTTTTGTTTTCTTTTCCCTGTTGTTTTAAAGCGGGAGGAGAGGATTGCAGTGAAACCCCACAGATCTGGCAGGGCAGGGAGCATGCCAACCCGGCCCCACAAAACTTTCCAGAGACAGAACTGGTTTCCATTCTCTCTGGGCGTGATGGCAAACCTTGCCGAGGCACTGCAAGACTGAAGTTTGTCTCAGCCCGTGCTGTGAGAGAGGAGGTTTCGTGCCAGGAAGAAAGTCCCTCACGTGCATTTTTACAGTGCCGTACACCAGCCCGGGCGACCGCTAGTGACAGTGGCACACGCCGCAGTCGGTCGCAGGTCACGCTGTCGCATCAAGGCTCACGTTGGTGCCTCTTCGCAGGACTCAGGGCTAGCAGATCTCCTGAATGGCGTGCCACTACATCTGGACGAGACCACACTTCCTTTGCAAAACCCCACTCCAAGGCAGTGTGTTGCACGGCCACATGCTGTCGACAGCTCCCTCGCCCCTAGAAACCCATCCTGGGACGTGGCACCCGCGACCTCGGGCAGTTTGGGGAGCGGGGGGAAGTGGGAGGGCTGGCGGCGGGCGGGCGGCAGGCAGCCTCCCTTGGCAGCCCCAGCCAGCAGAAAAATGTGGGGTTTGTTCTCTGGGAAATGCAGCAGCGCTCCAAGAGCAAAAGACAACTCTGGCTCCAAGCTTCTCCCACCCACAGTCATGGAAAAGTGACATGAAATTTCTCAAGCAGACTTTCTGATTAAAGCAAGATCCTTTATGGAGTTTAAATAAAAACCAGCTCTCTTGGCAAGGCGTCGAGAAAGCCTCCCCGAGCGCGGTGCGGAGGGGCTGTCGGGCGGCTGCTGGGGGAGCCAGTGGTCCCGGGCCCAGATCTGAGGGAAGGGGAGGAGGTTGAAAAGAAAAGGGGAGGTTTTGCAATGTCATAAAAATGATTTGCAATGAACATGCTTAATACTTCTGGAATTTCTTGGCATTGTTCAATTAAAAAAAAAATAATGAAAAGAAGGAATACGGGTGAACTTCAGAAATGTGATTAATCCTTTAAGACAAGCTGAGGAGGGGAGCCATGTTTCCACTGGATATTAAAGCCAGATGAAAGTTAACTCTTAACTTGTGAAAAGCTGGCAGCGCCTCACGCTCCTCCTCCAATGAAAGTTACTGCTGGGGAGGGGAAGGATGATGGATATTTTCCCCTCTTTGCTTTTTCTACTTGATCAAGGAATAAAATAGTAAGAGCCGCAGAAATGGAAAGAGGTGGAGAAGTGGCGAAAGCCCAGTGTCTGCCTGCCCGCATCGCGCATGTTTCTCCGATCAACAAAATATAAACGAGCATCGGGAAAATTAATGTGCGCCTTGGTGGTCTGGATTCATCACAGCCAAATTAAGATTTTGGAGCCAAGGCACAGGCTCCAGCAATGCTGGCAGGGATCTGCACACACACACTTACACGAGCACGTGTACATGCACGCACACCCTGAAGAGAAGAAGGGGCCCAGGAGCCCGGAAAAAGAGCAGACCCAAGGTCCTGGCACAGCAGAGCCATCTTGAAGATGGAAAATGATGACCAGGGCACCCCCTGGGATGACTGTGGGCTGGGCAGACAGGGGGACCTCTCACATGCAGCCCCCCGGATGGTGGCTCAGCCCCCATCTCACAGCTGTGGGTGTTGCAAGCCCCACAGTAGGGAGCAGGACCTGCAGTTCTTCCTGCCTTCCCCTCAGCCCAGAAGTGAGGCACGAGGAGTGAAACTGTGGACAGAGGGGGAAAGAACAGAGGAAAGGGATCCTGGGGTGGCTGGGGGAGCAAGAACCGGGCGCCTCTGGAGAAGCGCAGTGAAACTGGCAGGAGAGAGGGGAAAAACAGCAGAACTGGGACAAACTGCTTTCTCATATGCCAAGCGTATGAGCTTCCTGCCAAACTACTCCCCTAAATTCCTGCTTCTCCGTGGAGAACAAGACCGATTTATTTGCCAGCGGATTTTGGCCACGGGCAAGCTCAGCTACCCTGCTCTCCACTGGTATGGGCATGCACAGCCACCCTTTAGTGCCGATGGGTCAGCCAGAGATGGTGAGGGGTGGCCAGGGTCACCCCTGTCCCCCTCTGTGCATGGGACAAGCTCCCACCCACACATCCTGTTGCATTTGGCCCCAGCACAGCAAAACAGAGGGTGCAGTGCCAAGCTGGGACAACCAGCTTCCTCCTGGGGCGTTCAGCCAAGCTGCCCCCGAGTTGTGGGGAGACCATGCATGTGCCCTCCTAGCAGGCAGGGTAGGGCAGGGAGGGGTGCAGGAGAGGGCCCATGCCAGGACTTGCCAGGGGATATGCAGCACCTGCCCCTTCAGCTGCCCAGCCAGCAGCAGCCAGGCCCCGCATCTAACATGCAATTTGCACCGGAGTCTAACATCCACTGCAGCTGGGAGAAACCACATCCCCTCTCACTGGCTGGGTTTTCCTTCTCATATGGCAGCACCCAGCGTGCCAGCCCATGCTCTTGTCCTTAAAAGACACGCCTGACCACAGTGAAGCAAGTCCTCATCTACCAGCCATTGTCCGGGAGGTGCTGCGGACAGACAGACTGAGCACTGCCAATCCCAGCCGTGCTGGGATAACAGGACCTTTTTTTTTTTTCCTTTTTTTTCCTCCTTTTTTTGTTTAGGAGGGAGTGCAACCAAAGGCCATTGCTTGTGTCCATCTGCAGCCGGCTCCGAGGCGCAACGGGGCGAGCCGGGGTGCGGGGAGGGTCAGCCCTGCAGCCAACTGTGCTGCTGTCACTGGGGAGGGAAACCAGCTGAATCCCAGGGCTGGGGGCCAAGCAACGAGGCAGGCGAGACAGACCCGATTAAATGAATGGGAGACCATAAATAACTTTGGAGAAGCAGCAATAGTAAATAAAATGATGGCCCCCAAGGTAAAAGTTCTCCCTGCCGTAGGGAAGGGTGAAAGAGGGAAGGGAGGGAGCCTGAGAAGGGGAATAGGCAGGAATGGGGTCCTCCAGCCTGGGGGCAGGCACCTTCCACACTTCCCCCTCCTCCAGCTGTGAGAGCAGCCCAGGGCTATGGCTCTCGCTCCCCATCCAGCCAGCACCGCAGGAGCTCGGGCACTGGTGCTGTCACCACCAGATTCCTCCCACCCCGCTGAGACAGGCATAGCCCCACAGACTCCTGCCTACTCACACCCCCCAGCACATCTCCCCCACCATGCCTCAGCCCCACTCCCCCACCCTGGGCCCATCTCGCGGTCCTCACGCCACAGCTCCGCTGGCTCACAAAACACCACCTGTGTTTTCCTTCTCTCCCCTCCTCACACCGCCTCTGCCCCCGGGGCCAGAGCCCCCATGCCTGCTCTGCAAATGCTTTTCCAACAGGCAGCCATCCCCTTCCCTCCCTCCCTCCTGCCATTTCTCTGGGGAGTACCAGAGGAGAGGCCCTGGCGAAGGAAAATGAATGGGGCTGTCTTCAGAAAGCAGCTGCAAATTCCTGGGGGATGCCCAGCCCGACCCCGTGCAGGGTCACTGCCCGCAAGCACCACACGCTGAGGCCCAGCTTCCCACACGTGCTGCCACAAGGCCGAGGACTGACCTCACCCGTGGCACCGATGGAGGGAACAGGGCAACGAGCCCCACTGGGACACAGGTACCTGCACTCCCACATCCCTGCCACAGGGACACTGGGACGGGTGGGGTTTCTTTGCTGCACCCCTCATCTATTTTTCTGTTTCGTATTTAAATGTCAGGTCTGTCCAGATCAGGCTTGCCGCTGTGTTTGCTACGCTGGTTTTCCATGCATGCAGACGAGTGCTGAGAGTTACACAGCTCTCACCACCTCTGCGCATCAGCTTTGCTCCAGCCCTTCACTGCAGTTGCCCCTGCGAGCTCCATGAAGAGCTCTTGACCTTCCAAGCCTTCGGCTGTTACAGAACCAGCCCTCAGCACCACGTACAAGTCACTGGTGGAATTACTTAGCTCCATCAGAGCCCACTGCAGCCACGCCTTTTACGTACAGCACCTCTACCCAGGAGAGGGGCTGGGGCACGGCTTTCTGGCAGGATGGCAACTTTGCTACCTAGAATCAGGCACAGAAAATCTCTCTCTCTTTTTTGCAGCTGTCATCCATAGGAAGGCTTAAGGCCTGGCTTGGAAAACCAGGAATACTCCTGTTTTATCCATACAGGCTGTCCCAGACTGCAGTGCTGCCCTGGGGCCTGTAGGGCTGATCTCGTGCACCACGGTCAGGCCAGCAGTGCTCAGCAGGTGCGACCTGCAGTGACCTGCACTGACAGGCCGCAGGCTGCCAAGGTTGTGTGGAGCACCAGGTCAGCTCTAACTGCACTCAAAGGTGCCCGAGTAATGCCTGAAGTGCTGCTCCCTTTGTCGCTTTATGAAATCTCTCCCTTCTGCAAATCCCTCCTCCCTCCACCTCTTGGATATACAACAGCTATTTTATCTCTGCTGGAGAAACTAAATGCAAGTTTCAACCAGCTCTCTGAGCCAGGGGGCAGAGAGATGGACTCGGCGTCACTGTGCCGCAGATGAGAGGAGGAGGAGGAGGTATCAGTCCCAGGGCTACGCCGTGGCTGCCAGCACTGCAGCGATGGTTATCTGCCTGCTGACTGTCAGCAAAGCACAGCGCGGCCCCAGGGGACCGGGCACACAGAGCCTGGGGCACTCCGCACTGTTTCCTTCAAAGAAGGTGAAAAGAAAGGAGGGGAAATAGCCCAAAAGTTGGCCGGACGATGTTACCCACACTCCTCAAAACCTAGCAAGTCACTTCTTTCAATGACTCCAGGTCCTCTTCCAAAATAAACCTAAGCCTTGAAAATATTTCCATTGCCCCACCCCCGAGCCCCCGCTTTCATTCACATTCCAGTTTCACCTTCCCCCTGCCACCCCAAAATAACTTTTGGATGGAACTAAGACTTTCAGAAGGTTTTCTTTCAGCCCTGAAGGTTATCTGGAGGAGATGGATCAACTGCAATGCTGACCTGCCAGGGGCTTTCCTCTCCCTCCCAGGACCATGGTCGCCACTGAATCAGCTCGGAGCAAGGTCCTGCAGAGGAGGTCTGAAGCAGGAGACAGAGCCTGGGGCACACCTGCTACCACAGCTTTCAAACTCAGTCCCACCACCAACTGGTGCTCCCTGTTATTTCAGACCACTGCAATGCCACTGTTGCAAGCAGCCTTCAGCTCATGAACACGAGACTGGTTATTTGAACCCCTCCAGGAGATTTTCCTCCTACACCTTCATTCCCACATCTTTACTGGGACACCCTCTCTCTCTCTCTCTTCACTCACTGACTGCTAAATCTTCCCCACATGGGTGCTCTCTATCACCCGAGGCTGTCCAGGTGTGTGGGATTCAGCCTCTGCCATCCCCAGTTCCCCTGAGGACGAGGGACCCGTGCAGCGCAGTGCAGCGCAGCACAGCAGTTTTCCACAAGGGATTTACTTGCTTTATCATCCGACCTCTGGCTCCAGTTTTGTGAGCTCCACTGAACGGCGCTCCTGACTTCCTCCCAGAAGTGCATTTGCCATGACAGGGACCACAGCAATGGCCAAGTCCTTCTCTTTTGCACACACCCCCCCAGCAGGTGAAGGTGATTTGGCTCCTGGAGAGGGCTGATGCCCTACTCAGCTGTGGCTTTGACTTGGCCTGAAGGACATGGTGGGGCCTTCTGATGCTTTAGGACCTGTCTCCCATCCACCACTGGTGCTAGACCAAAGCAGACAGACAGGTCAGACATACTTTTCCCAGGAGAGACAGAGCTGGTGGTGGTGGGTTGGGGTGCGAGTTAAAAAAGAAAAGGGGATCAGCTAAGCAGGAACTGTTCAGGCTGAGGAGCTGCGCACACCCTGCTCTCCTAAATGCAAACCATGCCCTTGGTAATCCCATCCACCTCTCCCCTCCTCTCCTCCTCTCTATCAGGCCACCAGCACACACAGCCCCCTTTCTGCTCTGGAATGTGTTCTCCGAAACTTAATCTCAGCATGGGGCTCAGGCCAAATCCCCCGACAGATTCGGCCCCGTGACAACCCCCTCCCACCCCGCCTCAGAGTTCAGTCACTCTCTCCTTGCTTTCCCTGGCCTCCTCCTCCTCCCACCCAGCCTGGCCTAAACATTTCACTCCTGATTAATGTATCAGCGACAAGCCAATAGTTCTTAGCTGTAAAGCAAAGCCAGGCCCCACTTTGCACAAACATCTTCACTTCTTCATTTTCTTAAGACTTAGCCCCAAACTCCCTTTTGCTGGGAAAGATGAAGCCCTTTCTGCGCTCAGGGACTGCCACTGCAAGGCAACGGCAACCTCCTCTGCACGCACTTGCTCCACCACACACTGTGTGGGTTTCTGAGAAGGTGGGGCTCTCCCCTGCTCTTTCCCAGATGCATCCAAATACAGCACTTTCTGGCCAAACACGCACAACATCTGGCCAAAACCAAGCACTTGTAAGAAGAGTTGCCCACCTAAGACCCCTCTGGCCACGCACACGTCTCCCAATGCCAGAGGGCAGCAGTGAGGAGCGCGTAAGCTCAGGGATAGGAGCAAAGTCCCTCACTCAGAGCTGTGTCTCAGGAAGGCAGTAAAACTTAGCACACACTGACCCCGTGCTGGCAGCAGTCCTGCAGCGGCCCTGGCAGCAGCAGTTTGGCCATCAGCACCAGCAGGTACTATTTGTAACCTCAGCCAGTAAGTCGGGAACCAGAGGAGGCAGCCTGACTGTCAGGGAACCAAACAGGCACACAAACCCCATAGCTCGGGTATTCCCTGGTCTTGCCAAAACTTCTCCCTGCAGGACAGGTCTGCAGCCTACCACACAGGAGGAAGACGGCTTGGGTCAGGCTGGGCCACAACATGTCAGCCAGTCCACGATCAAAAATGCTACAGAATGGCCTACACCAAAGGAGTCATCCCCTGATGCCAGCATGAACAAGCAAGAATGGATGAGCCCCTCACGATGTGTGAGTGATGGCCCAAGCAAAGCAGGGGCTGGCAGAGAACTAAAGCCACTCACTCGCTAAGGTGACCACTGCAGGGACACTGGCGATGACTCCTTCGGGCACACGAGCGATGCACTGGTAGCGCCCCACGGTGCGGTTGTTGAGAGCCGTGATGACGAGCTTCCCTCGCTCCACGTGGATACCCAGCACCTCGTCTGATCCGGCCAGCTCCTTCCCGTTCAGTCTCCAGGTGAGGTTCACTCGGGGCGGGTCCACCACGCACCCCAGGCTGACCGGGCCCCCAAGTTTTTGGACAATGGAAGCAGGTTGCACTGTGACCTGCAGAGATTCACCTGCGCAGAGGGGAAAAATGGGAATAAGAAAGCGCTGTGAGACTCAGCAATAGAAAGGACAGAGAGAAAAGCTGCAGTGCTGTACATTTTGCATCCCCCGTTGCCTCTCCTTGTGCTGCACCTTCCCCTTGACTCTCACACACCCACCCTAATGTTTGGAGATGTACATCAGCCCCGTTTCTTCTTGACACTGCCAGAGAGAATTGTCCCACTCCAAATGTATCTCCTCCTCTGGAGGAGGGTTTGAACCTAGACCTTTGGTCAAGGCTACTCGGGGAACAGCAGAGAGACAAAACCACTTTGTACTTGAGGCATGCAAAACAGCATCAAGGCAAACCAAAATGCGTCAGAACAGACACTCACTCAGTTTGGCAAAACAGCTGGCGGCCGCAAGCACGAGGCAAGGGATGGGGGACATGGGCCTCTTCCTTCCACGTGTCATTGCCATGCCATGCGGTGTGACCTGGGGCGCCCGGGGAAGGGTCCCATAAGCTGCCTCAGGGGATGCGGTGGATGTGCGGCAGTGGATTCCTGCGGATGACAAGAGACACGATGGATGAAACCCTCAGGCTTCCCTCTGCTTTCCAGCCCTGCCTGGCTTCTCCACCAACATCCCTAAACTGCCACAGATTCACAGAGCCAGTGGGCTGAGGAGGCTACAGACACTGATGCCAGCATTTCTCTTCCCCAGCCTCTCCCCCAGGCATGGCTGGGAGTCGCCCAAGACATCCCATCCTCAGCCCTCGGTACACGAGCACACACAGACACACGCTCCCCTTCCCCATTTCATACTTGGCACGCTGAGTGGCAGGAATGCACACCAGGCGATTTTCAGGAGCAAACCACAAACATTTCCAACAAAGTGTCACTGAAGACATCCACTGAGTGTTGCTGCCACTTCTTGGCTATGTCTGGAATATATTCTGTTTTGAACACTAAAGTAAAGGAGCAGTACAAGTCCATTCTAACTAAGAGAGTCAACCTATGAAAATACTTCAGATTAACTGTTCTGCCTGAAACACACCACCAATTCTGAGTCTACACAAACCACCAGATTCATATTTGGAAGCATCAACTAGCCCTCTAAAAAACTAGAAATGTAAGGCCACCTGTCACAACCCAGGTTGCTGTGAAGAGCTGCACACTGCAGCAGCTGCTTTGGAGGCTCATGAACAAACACTAAAGCAGACAAGCCAGGTCAGGGGGATTAAAGATCTCAGTAGCTGCCCCAAGAGACACCTCAGATGTCAGACTGAATTCATCTTTAATCAAAGGCAACAGGCTGAAGTCAAGAGGAGATTTCCCTCTACTGGCATCGTAATGCAGCTATAGGATTTTGAGCTCCCTTCAGCTGCAGCACTAGGAGGACCTGCAAGGCAGTGCAGAATTGCTCCTGTAGCATGTCTACAGGGAAGAAGCCCAAGACCGAACCCAAAGCAGCCACGGCAGCCAGCCCAAGCAGCAGTTACACTGCTCAGCCATCAGCTCATGAGCCACAATCAGCACCCTCAGGAGCACCTGACTCTGCGGGGTGGTATTTCCTACTTCCACCATGGTCACTGCTTGAGCCATCGCCTGTTTGAACACGTGCTCTCCAAACCCATCTCAGTCAAAAAGAGGGCACAAGTCCCTTCAAGCATAACGCCCAAAATTAAACCTCCTAACTCCTGAAATAAGGACTGACAGAGACTCCCCCGAGAGGCTCGGTGAGTTGTTCAAGGCAAGGCTGATTACTGCTAGCAAGGAACCACAGCATTTGGGGCAATGTCAGTCAACTCTCAAATGATTTTGCTTGGCCTTTGGTGACAGCAAAGGTGCAAGAGTGCAGCACAGGGCAATGTCCATGGCCAGCCATGCTGGGGTCCGCATTGTGACGGCAAGAATCCAGCAAGCTGGCTTGCACGCATCTCTGCAAATTGGGCTGTCCCTCTGACAGCCTCACGAGCTGTCCCTTTTCCCCCCCACCATGTCCCAGAGCCCTGCTTGAAGGAGAAGTCATGGAAGAGACATTCACATAAAGCTGAGAAGAGAAAAGAAAAGCCTCCTCTGAGCTGGTGATTTCAAAAGGAAAAAACACCGAGTGAAGCAACGTGCTGCTGGAGTTTTGCAAAGGCCACACAGAACATCTTTATAGGGCACTTTGCAGGCCACTATGAGTTCAGTGCACTGGGCTGGCCCAGCAGGCTGTACACAAGGCAGCTCCTTCCAGGAGTTACACAGTCATGGGTAGAGTGGCTGTGAGATGACAAGCCCTGCTGAGAGGCAGGGTAAATTAAGTCGAGCTTGGCATGGCCCAATGTGGCTTCCAGGCCTCCAGGAGCACGGACAGAGCTCAGACGTTGGGCACATCCTGAAGGCAGCCAGAGAGACCAGCTAGGCCATACTCCAGCTGCTGCAGGCCACAGCCCCGTTACCTGTGAAAATCCCTGCGGGTAACCTCCAGCGCCAAAGAGACAAGACAGCAACTTCCCTCCCACACACCTCATCCTTCTTGGTATTCACTCTCTTCACCTGAGAAGAGTCTCAACATTTCCCCACCAACCAGCACATAGTGTCATACAAGATATTTTAGTGATTGACTTGGAGACCCATCTGAGTTCCTCAAGTTTATTTCTCCACATAAGACAGCCACCAAAGCACCCTTCATTATGCCACAGCCACCATGGCAAGTCACCGCTGACGATGGCTGTAAAAGTGCCCTGGGTCTGTCCACACCAGAACATGTAGTGTTGACACCACTGCCGATGCACGAGTTAATGTCCCACTAATTACGCTCATCTGGAAAAGACTTTGAGTTAGTTCAGGCTTAAAAACACCTCACACCCTAAGAGAGGTTTACTGGAGAGGGAAAGCCTTACACGGATGTTGAAGAAACATTTTGGGGTAGGACTCACTGTCTGGTTCCTCAGTGCTGGAAGCCTATGGAGCAAAGCTGACTCATTCCCCCTATCTGGATGGGTTTGGCAGCAGCGTGCAAAAATGTTGGACGGAAAGGAGTTGCTCCTTGGAGCCCAGGCTGAGGGAGGGGGTAGGCAAAGACGTTCCCAACCAGACCTCCCTGCAGCTCTGCGTCGCACAGAGCCTCTGGCCAGAAGGGCAAAGCCAAAGGCGCAGAACTGAGCACGAGCCCCTTCGTGAGCTAGGACCACCCAGGCACATCGGTGCAATGACTGAACTGGCTGCCCCCAGGTCTGTGAAAAGATGAAGAGCAATACATGGGGAGGAAAAAAAAGGGGAGCTCAAAAAATTTGGCCACGGCACTGGGCAGATTGAACAGTATTGAGCGGAGAGTGAGGAGGGAAGGTGTGTTGCAACAAGTGTATGGTACCTCCCCAAACCTCCGGGCAAGGGTACGAGCTCTAAATAGGGACATGTGGCCACTTCTTTCACAGCTGAGTGAAGTACAAAAAGTAAATGGCCAGCATAAAAATAATGAGGAAAATGAATGAAAACATCAATTCCAAAAGAACTATTAGGATCCAGGGCCAGATTTTGAAATTCTCAGCTTCCACAATTGAAGCCAGATTTTCAAAAGCATTCAGTTCTTGACATGCTGAGCTCTCCTGAATAGGCAACCAACTTATTTCGATGCCTAAATGGGAGCTGACCTCTTTTGAAAATGCTGCCCTTAAGCAGCCCGCAATAGTGCAAAGCAAGGAACTTTATTAATCAGGCAGCTTTCGATCTGCCTCATGTCCCTGCCAGCGGCACCAGAGTGGACTGCAGTGGGAGAGGCGGCAGAGGTGGGGAGTGGAGGAGGCCCCAGGCACTCCAGTTGACTTCCCAGAGGTGGTGGTCCCGGGCAGGGGCTGCTGCATGACAGCAGCCTGCTCTGCTGCCTCCCCTCCCCAGGGCAGGTACCCTGCCAGGTGCCCCTGGCCGCCAACACTTCTGTAGCCACCAACACCACCAGCCTTGACAGCGCCTACTTAATTGCTATCTAGGAAAAGAAAGAGTTAAAGCCATTTAAAGACCTTCAAGAGGGAGGGCAAACAAAAAGATTATTTGTTTATTTATTTTAAATTCTTTCCTGCCAGGTTAAAATAACAATTTCCTGTCGGTGGAGCTCTAAGTCCCTTTCAGACAGCCCAGTAAATCAAAGGAGGGGCCATTAAGAGAACAAAATTAACGAGAGCTTCATCAGCTAAGGAAGGGTGGTGGGGGTGTAAAATCTGTCGGCTCGGCTTCCCACCGCACACCTAAGCCTGCCTGCAGCCCCAGCTGTGCCGCGGCGATGGAGGGCACTGCGAAGGCAGCGGAGCGAGAAAGGAAAACCAGAGGTGAAGATATAAAAGGGAAGAAAGGCCCGCGCCTGCGCGGGGGGGTGACAGAGCTCGAAAGGAAAAGGGGATTTGAATTAAGCGCAGGCAGCAGGAGAGGTGTTTGCTGATTAGAAACTGAAGGTTTTACTGAGGAAATGCTGCTCACAGCCCCAAGCCCCCTCCTGCTTAACAAGGGCCAGCCAAGCAGCCCTTGTTACTGCCACACCGCCTGTAATTTACAAGGTTCCCAAATAGGAACCAGCCCGTGCCCCAGCTCCGGGGCAGCATCCCCGCAGCACACATCCCAGCTCCGCCGGCAGGCTGCGGGAATGCCCAGGCAGACCGGCAGCTGCCAAAGTCACCGATGCACATGACAGGGGCATGGGGCTGTGGTCAAGGCAAAACAGACCTTGGGCACCTCTTCCTGCAGGGCATGAACTGTGGGGAGGAGTAGGGACTGCTCTGCACCGAGGGAAAGGCTGCAGCAACTTCAGTCCGGCTACCAGCTGGGGACACCCTGGGTGACTCTGGAGAATTCACTGCAGCTGCTCTCTGTTTCCAGCGAGTCAAGTAGGGACAATGATACTCCCAGCTCTCTGTTTCATACATTGAGACCTTAGCTTTTCAGAAAAAGCAATGTCTTACACAGTACTATGAGCCAATTTTACTTGTAATCACTGGGTTTTAATACAATGCAGTATTTTTTTCCCCCACGAAGCACAAACCGCTGAAAAACAAAATGTGAAAGAGAAAAGAGCAACAGTACCCCTTTGTTTTACAAATTGAGGAATCTGAGGGCTAGAAGAGGAAGCCAACCTGGCCCAAGGTCATACATAAAGCAGTGGCAGGCAGGGCTGGAAATCAAAAGCTCTCTGACTGGGACCTCCATCCCATCAAGCCAGCTGCTCTTGGAACCCAAGTCTTTTCCATCCCACCTGAAAAATCACACTGTACAAGTGTATAATCTTCTAGCTGCAAAAATACTGTCCAGGTGACATACCTGAGCAGATCAGCTGCAAAGTCCCTGCGTGATTCCTGGGCATGGACGGCCATCTGGGCATCCCTGACTGCTTCTCCCCAACCCATCAAGCAGTAACATCCCGCAGGGCAAAATTAACCTCTCCCCAACCCCTGTCCCCATTTCAAAAGTATCAATTTCACACTGTTAAGTTATGCTCATTTTCTCTGAAAGGGTTTGGAAAAGGACAGGTTGGCGCAGGACAGAAGCTCCCCCTCCCACGTAACTGGATGAGCAGCTGATGGGGATGGGTGTGCAGGTGCCACGGGGAGTGGCAGGATCCCAATTGGGAAGCGGTTGGTATCAGGAGAGAGCAGAAAGGCAGAACCCAATGTTACAGCACCACGTTGGAAGTCAAGGAGGTAGCACGGTGTATGGGGAAACAGGGAGAAAAGCTTGCCTGTTTTTCCCCTCTGTAGCACTAAGAGCTGCTGCTTTCAGACTCAGTGCATTAGCTCTTTTAACACAGCCCTTGACTAACTGTATGAGGAGGTCCCCTCCTCCCTTTTTAAAAGTGATTAGGCAAAAAAGACTCTCTTACTGCCTGCTTGCGAGCTCAAGAGAGTCCATCAAAAAGCCACAACAGAGAAAGCCTGGAATAAATTCGTGCTCATAGTCAGAAGGAAAATATCCACAGTAAAACCTGGCATGGCACGACCACCACAGATCAGTGGGTTTGCCTACAAACTGCAACTGGGTGACCCTAAAGAAGAACCACAGTTTTAATTCAAGCAAGTCCTGAGCAACAGACACCTCTTAAAAAAGTAAACCAAACTTACAAGTAAAACATCTCTTTTCCTTGAACAGAACTGCTCATGCAAACCAAACCAGCAACAAACCAAACAGGCAACAATCTTTGTAACTTCTTTCTGTCTTCCTCAAGATGAAGCTACTTCCCTGAGCAGTTCCTTTCCACACAACAGCCTGCAGCCTCACCAGGGAGAGGACCGGGCATGCTGGCTTCGAATTAGCAACAGGATGCAAAGCTTTCTCATAGCCTGTCTGACTTTTGCTCATATCCCTGAGGACCCGATGCCTGCAGTTTCTGGCACCTCTCCATCCAACGGCTCCTCTGAACTGAGCGCCACTTTCCAGCTGGCACTGATCAGGCTGACTTTGCTGAGCCCCAGCAAACCCCTTCACGCTGGCATTTCATCAGCCAGCAAGCGTGAGGCCGCTCGAAGAAGGAAATGCCACCCTCACACCCACTAGGACTCCCCAGTGTCACCACGGCAGAGGCACCGTGAGCGTGGCTCACCTTGGGCGCTGCCTGTGGCGTGGCGGTCCCGGGGTGGTTGGACCTGCCAGCCTGGGACAGCCCTAGTGCAGGCGGGCCAGGGGTGCAAGGATGGCCTCGCCCCACAGGATACAAGTCCTTTTTTCCACAGTTATCAGGAGAGGAGCCCTATGCTAAAACAGAGTATGCACACGGGCTTTTGCTGCCCCTTGGCGTGCCCTGAAAGCAGCTCCAGTCCTTGAAAAGACAAGGCTAAAGCGTAAGAAAAAAAGAAAACCCACGTCCTTTCTTCAATATCATGCTCCCCCCATGCCCTAGACACTTAATTTCCCTCCTTCCCCCCCGGCTTCCCCCTCCATTCTGAGTAAATTCAATTTGACAACCCTGCTAATTGGATAAACGCTGCTCCCTACGCTCCTTTAAGGCTGCCCGCTTTTCTCTCCTTGTTTTTGGAGGGCGATTGTGGCTGTTCTTTAACATGAATTCCATCTGCTTTATTTCTCCTCTGCCCATTCAAGACCCCTCCTGAATATGTATGAGGGGCTGAGCCCCCCCACCCCCTTTCTCCTCCATCCCACCTCCCTCCCTCATCACCCCCCCC
>VZTA01028658.1:706293-726095 GCA_013398855.1 Mohoua ochrocephala
CCCCCGCCGCCTCCACCTCTGAGCCGTGGCGCAAGCGGAGCTGGCGAGCGCCGCGCAGGCATAGAAAACAAACACGTGGAGCAGAGCCAGCTGTGAAGTTGGATTTGGCATACGCTGTTTGCAAAATGAATAAAAGCACATGGGAGAAGAGGGAATGTGAGAAGGGGGATAGAGTGGGGAGCCGGGGGTGCCCTGGGCTCAAGGGGACAGTGTGACTCCGCTACACGGAGTAACAAGCCCCGGCACATGCCCGCTGGAGGGTCTGCACGGGTGGGTGCCGATCTTGTGCCCTGCGTGAAAGTGGAGGGGGGGACAGTCCTACAGCCACATTTCCTGAGCTATTTGGCATCACACTTCCCCACCCCTTTCCTAGTGAGCAGTTTTTGCATGCGCTTGCCCTCCCTCCCAGGCAAAAATTAGTGTGTACTGATGCAACGCATGAAAAATAAATGCACTTTTACCCCCCGGGGCATGCAATTCTCCCCCTTTCTTTTTTAGGGTTCCTTATTTCCTGTTTATTTCCCATGCACACTATGCTCCAGGGCCCCGCAGCACAGGAAACCCTGACCCAACTGCCCCATCACCTCGGCTGAGATTACATATGTTGAAGGCCCACATTTACACTAATCCCCCTCCCAACTGTCCCTTTCTGGAAGGGTTTCAGACAAAATATCCCTCCTCTTAAACCCAAGCTCCCAGGAGATGTCAGCTCGGGTATTATTTATTATTCTGCCCTCATCAGTCTGGTCTAGCCATGGGAATGGCACTCGAAGGCTTTAGGAATGGATCACCTACGGCCTTACATCAACACTGGATCCATGCAGGTTTTCCTCCCTCTCCCACCTCTCCCAGTCATCTCCAAGCAAAATGAAACAGAAGCCTATGCGCTCTGCCTGGTTTGGGGCAGAATCCAGCGATTTGACGTGGTTTGCTTGTGGTTTCCACCCAAAACCATAAGCCGGCCCAGGTTTGCTTGGAAGGTCCTCAGCTGTGTTTGGAGGCTGTAAGAAAAGCAGCAGTGTCCTACCTGGTCTTGGACCCTGTCCAGAACAGGCCAGCAGCTGGATGGATTAGCAGCCCAGCCTGACCACCCAGACACCTGCAGACATGTTTTCACAAGTCTCATTACCACCCCTGAAACACAGCAAGAACTCTACCCTCTCTGGGCCAGCCATGAACACTTGTCCCTCAGCGTCACTCCAAACCACCAAGCTGACAAGAAGAGACAATATTTGGATAGTTTTCTTCCTGAAAACTACATTATGGACCCCTGATCACAGCCAAGGAAGGTAACTTACCCTGGAGAAATCCTGCAATTGGTTTTTTGTTCTTGGGTGGAGTTTACTGAGACACCAAATAAAGCCATGGATCCCTGCAAATAAGGCATTGCTCAAAACCAACCATCCCACTCCGATCTCTTTCCCTTTCGGAGGCAAATTAGCAAGACAGAGAGAGGGACAGAAATTCCTAGTCCTGGAGGTTATGATGCCACATTTCTGGAATCACCTCCTCTCTTGGACAAAACATACCCCTACCCTGTGTCTCAGCTTTCCAGGCTGCAAAAACAGGAATAGCAAACTGCAGCTGGTACAAGCAGTAACGAGATGAACATGAGTCAGACAATTTCAGATTCTCAGATGAAAGGTGCTAGACAGGTATGTAGTGTTATTATCCGTACTGCTTCCTGGTAGCCCCAGGATTTTTGGATTAGTAAAATACAGCTGTCAGCATCTTGGGGATACTGCCTGGGTAACTGAACCAAGCAGGGAGGGGCATGCTGATTGCAACAAGGGGAAAATATGAGTTTGCACCACACACAAAATATTGTGGTTAATGGAGACAGCGAGATATCATTGACAACAGAGAACAGGATAATTCACTGGGGTTTGTCAGACTAAACTTTCTGTAATCAGAGACTGCAGGGAAAGTGTTTGTCAAGCAAACATTCAAACATCCAGCTGCCAAGAACTAAGTAAACAGAGAAGGAGAAGTAGCAGAGCCAGTGTGGCACCATTTGCAAATACCCCATGATCAGCAGTCACAGGCCAACTGAGCCCATCAGCAGGCACTTGTGGAGCCAAAAGGATGAACTACTGCAGGAAGACCCACCACCAGGATGGACAAACAACAAGCAATTCACACTTTCAAAATGTTTTCACCCAGAATAGGATTTGCAGACCTGGGCAGGTGTGGGTACGGCAGTCTGTGTGGGTTCAGTGGACACCTTCCTGCACCACACACATACAAGCACCTGGGCAAGTGAAATAAAACCAAAGTCCAGGTGGAAAAGAGTCCTCCAAGATAACGAGCGATGCCCAACAGCTGTTGGTACCATGCATTTTAGTCCCACTTTACCCAGAAGCCTGCGGTGGCATTTACTGTGCTTATGAGGAGCCAGAGACCAGGGCCAGAGACCTGAGGGCAAGCCAGCTGATCCCAGCCCTGAAGCCAAGGGTTGCTCAGTGGCACTGGGCAAGAGAGGGGAAACACTGGTCTCTGCTTCCCACCCAAGTGCCTATCCATCGGTCAGTGCTTCCCTCCCCTGGATCACAAGACTGCTGGAAAGGGCACCTGGATGACTTAAGGGATCCAAGAAAATGGATTAAAAACATGCAAGTTTAGACATGCTGTGCAGTAAGACATGCACATGGAATTTCCAACCAGGTCTGCTGACCTCCATGGGGAAGCATTCAAGATTGAACATGTCAAAAATAAAGCTGAAACCCATCACGGGCAATCCTACACATGCATCTTTTGTCCACACGCCCCTGTTCTTCTACACCTCATCCCAACAGATGATACCAGAGTGACATTATACTCATTTCCTACAGGTCAGACCTCTCTTGGCTGTCTAAAAGAAGTGTGAGAGACCCAGGGCATGTTTCAAGGCCAGCACTGAATGCATCACTTCTCTGTTAGTCACTGGCCATGGATGCACCCACAGTAGGGTTGGTACAACCATGCCTCGGCGTGTTTGCAGCCAGCTGCATTCTGCACAAGTGACCAAAAACTCTCATGTTGCAGCCAGAGGTGCTGGGAAGAGGAAGTCTGTGGCTCTGCAGCCCAAAATTACTGACACCTTCGTACCTAGCCTGTGTTTATGTTCAGGAGATTCACGGGGGGATTAGGAAAGCTGTCATCCTCCGAGCTAGAGAAAAAGGACTGGGAGAGATCAAAAGGCCAGAGAGGTTGCTGGTCCTAATGAAGAAGAGGCTTGCAGGTTTAGTTGTGGTGAATAGTGACTCTGTCTGAGTTGACACAAAGGGACTTGATGCATTTTATGCACACAGCATTGGTCCACTCCAACTCTGAGGGAAGAGGGTGCTCTTCCACAGGAGAACCCCATCCAGATTCAAAAGGCGGAACCCCCATGCCAAGAAACAGTCCAGTACCCTAGACAAAAACCCTTGAGGTTTTTTCATCAGGAGATAAATGATCTTCTCTAGAGTCCTGACGTAAGTGCTCCAAGTATTTATAACCTGGAAGAGATATTAAGGAAGAGGCAGAGTTGCTTTAATTTTCCCTTCTCTGCTCCCCTCTGCACCCTCACCCTCAATTTCCTACTGTGCATCAGCCCTTGGGCAGTTAAATCAGCAGCCTACACACGATGCAATATTTAAGGCCCAAAGAGCTACAAATGTGGCAGTAAATACAGGCCTATAGAGGTTTTCCATGCCCCATACCCTCCAAACTCACAATTTTCTCACACGGGAGGCTGGCTCAAAACAGAGAGGAGGAACCAGTGCTATGACCAGCCAGTGGTCCCCCAGCACAACCACAAACTACCCAGGGCTGGGGCTTGCTGCTCCTGCAGTCCCAGCAGTGCAGGGCTCCTTTGGTCGCAGGACAAGGTGTTTCCCAAGCATCACGAGGCAAAAGCGCTCCCTGCTCTGCAGTGGGAAGAGCTGAAGCAGAGCTCGGCAGCATCCCAAATCCGACCAGGTGCTTCTGGCAGGGCGGGAGATAGCAGAGCAGTCCTGACCCCTGAAAGGAACACGCTGATCTTGTTTTTCCAACAGCAGTCACGCTCGTGTTGGACCCTCACTCATAAACAAGTGCAGATTGCTCATCCACTCATTAGGGTTTCCAACAGGAGAACAAGCATGCCAGACTCTTGACAGCATTTAGTCACAACAGCAGACTTTGGCTCAAGACCATTCGCATCACCTGAGCCACATAACACAACACCATCCCACTTCTGGTCCAGGCCTTTGCTGTTCCCCTGGATGGCAGAAGCGAGTCAACAAAGGGTTAAACCTGGTACAGCCTCAAAACTCACTCGTTGCTTTCTGAAGCAAGAACATCTTTGGCAGGGTCCCCATCTGGGAAATGACATCCCGTCCCCCCTCGCTTCCCCTCTTCTCCCCCTGAACTCAGAACAAAGCACTGCACTGCCCAACATGCTCCTCCACTGTTTTCATCTTGGTCCAAATGCTTCTTGTGTTTCAACTTCTGCCAAAAAGAAATGCATAAAAAAATATAAAAAAGGCATGTGTGGGGCAGGGGGAGAGGAAGCAGAGAGAGTAGAGGGAAGTCATTAAAACCAAATCTTGATTAGCTACCAGTGGTGGAAAAAGGAAACAGGGGAGAGGAGATTTTTCTGTTGTGATATGCATCTTGAAGCTGAAACCAGTAGGCCCAGAGGAGACAAGGCTTCTCCACACAATCCTCCACTTGGGACCAAAACTAACATGCTTTGCCTTTCCAGTCCACCATGTGCCATGCCATCATCATCAGAGGGAGGCATGTGCTTCCAAAACAGTTTCTGCCAATCACCACACACATTTTTCACTACTCTAACAGAGTTCCTGCACCCAGCACTGGGCCCCGTTGGCACAGGACTGGAGGACACAGCACAGCTGGCCTGCCCTTTCCACCTTTGATATCAAACACAAAGGTTTGGCCATTGCAAAGCCATAGGGAATCCTAGAGGAAATGAGCCTGGAAAAGATGGCTTGTGCATGCTTTGTGGATAGGCTGGATGGGCCAAATGAAGAGTCCCAGACTGGCTCTGTCTCCTGAAGAGACAGACAAAAAAATAATTTTAAAAAATTGCATTGGCTAAAGAAGCATTTAAAAGCAAAACAAAAAACCCAGTCTGGTTTATAGTCTGTTCTAGCTGAACCCAAGGACACGCAGAGCATGTTTTTTGTTCCCTCAGTACAAAAGCCCTTGGTTTCCCCTCCTCCTCATTCCAGCATTTCCCCATCGGGGGTGTCAGAGACAGTTCAAGGCCTCCCAGTATTTCAGACAAAACTGGGTCTCGCTGCCCTGAGAACAAGTGGCTGGGGTCTGTGAGAACTGGGAAGATTTGGGGAGCCGAAGAGCTGCGCAGGCTAAAGCTGCTGCCCCTTGAGGATGGGCAAATGGTCACCCTCCAGCATCCTCGTGACCTGCCACAGGGCAGCGCTTCCCTCCGGGGTTTGGCTTCCCAAGGTGTGACTTTGGCTCGCAGGATGCACAGCCAGGCCACTTGGACTCCCCAGGGCTTGCTTGTGCTACAGCTGGTGCTCTGCAGCATGTCAGGGAGAGGGAGAGATTAACTCCTTTTTTAAGTATCTCATTACTGTTATATTTTTAAACACAGCTGGTTGAAAATTTTTCAGCAAAGCCATAAATAAATAAATACTTTGAGGAAATTTCCTGCGATCTGAAAACTTTACCGACTGGTCTAGCCTTTATCAGATCATGTTCTCCCTCCAGTATGCATAAGCTCCACTTGCTTCTGCTTTCTCTCCCATAAGGACCAAATCCACTGAACCATCAATAAAATATCAAGATTTCACTGCCTGTACTGTTTGATATTTTAACCACCACCCTCCTGACCAGCAGAGCAATCACACATTCATTGGTGTCCCACCTGGTGACTTTTAATTTTCTTGTAAATAAGGAAAGGTGTCACCTCCCAAGACCCAAAGATCCAGGCACTAAAAACGTTCTCTCCTAACCCTGTCTGCAGAACACTTCTTTCCCTGCTCCTCAGGAGAGAGATGACAGAACACAGTCAGCTGGGACTATGACGTCTCTGACAGGCTTTCCTCTCTCACAGATCATCCCGCTCCGATGCCTCCATCATAGATAGCTTGGTTGAGAAAGCAGTCAGTTTCTACAGCTGTGGACAACAGTCAAAATCACCATCTGTCATGACATCCTACATAAAATAAATAAGAAAGACAACACCACCCACTACCTCCTATTAGCAGACTGTTAAGGAAAGCAAACAATCACCCACTTCTGAAGAAGCCCAAGACGGGAGGAGCACTTCTCTTCCAGTCAGTCCCTGCCTGCCTGTGGCAGACAAAGCCTGTTTAGGAGCGTCTGTACAAGACCCTATTACATAAATAGCAAATAAAGTTCAGCTGAGAAAAGGTGCCCCAAGCGTGAGGCTCTGCACATGGAGCAATGGAAATGCTTGCCCCAGAAAGGCTGCTTTTCCACAGTACTTGTCCTTTTACCAGGATGGTTCCCATTTAAACCCTCTTCAGCCTTGAAAGAGATGGCTTGGAGCTCCCAGCCTCCTTACCCAAATGCTAACCCGCTCCTTGTAGCCCAAAAAAGGAAATAAATTCATGAACAAATCATTTCCAGTACTTTTTTTCCAGGCTATTGTTATATGACTGCATTTGGAAGTGAGGGAGAAAAAAAACAAATACATGACTGTGGTCAGAGTCTGGCCTAGAATATGGGAAGGGGAAAAAAAAAAAAAGAAACCTCAAACCCCAAACCCAATCCTGGTTTTATATGTTTAGTCATTTTTGGAGAAAACTGTAAGCAGTAAAGAGACCAGGAATAAACAGTGACACCAGCTCCTAGGCTTTGGGGGTGACAACAGGAGATTCTAACTGTTCTCCATCTATCAACGTATTCTGCTCAGCCTAAGACATTTTTACAACCTAAGTCTAAGACGCTAAAAATCTAATTGAAGAAGTCTACCTCTTCTTCTAAGGACTAAGAAGCTTTTGCGTTGTGAATTGCATTATCATTGTAGAAAGCCTTTTTAATGCAGAAATCACCTTTGCTTGAGAGGTATTAGCAAATGTTTCACAGAAAAGGTCAGATCATCTTCTCCAAAGACTCACCCGGCAGTGTTGTGGGAGGACACAGCAAACCCCTGACATCTGATTGTCTATCAGGAAAAAAAAAAAATCTAGAGCTCTTTGGATCTTTCAAAAATCCTTGTATTACTGTCCAGTAAAGGAACATAAGGAGTAGTAGATTCCTTTATTTTACAGAAACTTTTTGAAGAACACAGTATTAGGTGCTCTACAAAAGTCATCCTCTGCCTCAAGGACTTTTATCTCTAATTGCTTACAGCGACTGTCAGCGCCTTCTTTGAGAAGGGAAATCTGTGACTGTCCCATAGCACCAAATATCCCCAGAAAAACCTTTCCCTGTTCAGTGCAAAGTACAGGCAGTACCTACCCTCCACATTACATTAAATACTGTCACTCGCTACAGACCACAAATACAGCATTAGAAGTGGAAAGGAATAAGGTCTTTCCCCTCCCTCTAGCAACTGGGAAAACTCACCTATCTAAGGGAAATACCATCTCAGAATCACCACTAGGGAAATTATTGACCATTACTTAACTTGGAAAATACTATAAACTCTTTTAGGAAGAAAAGCACTCCGTTTTGTGAAAATGCTGCTCCATGATTTTAGATCCAGTTGTGCAGCTGGCACGCTCTACCCTGGGATGGGTAAAACGAGCTGTTCTCATATAGTCACATCCACAACGTGCTGCAGGATTTAATAGTTCCTCAGGAAAGAGATAAGCCATATAAAGATAAAATGTTACGATGGGACAGAAAGCAGCTTCAAGAATTCTCTCTGCAAGCCCAACAGGGAAACAATTATAATTTCCCCCTGCATTTCTTGCCAGCTGAAGTTTTTCTGTTTCTCTGCTTTACTTTGCTGATAACAAACATCTGTCGGGAGCATCCTGCCCTGTACAAGAGGGGAACACATCCCTCGCAGCCTTTGGGGCTTTGTACTCCAGCAAAGCCTCCGGACATCCTCCTCTGTAACAGCCACAGATAAACCTCTGCTGGTCTTCCCTATCGACTACAAAATTCTTCCATGGAAAATTAGTCTTTTTTTTGCAGCCCACAAGCAGTTAAGGAGACCTTCAGAAAAGACATGATGAGCCTCTAGCAGAGATGATCTCTTGAGGTCCCCCACATATGTCTAAGGATCTTTAATTTTAATTCCCAACTCTTACCTACCACCAGCTTTTACTCACATATTTCTTCAGCAGAAAGCTCTAGAAGCCCAAATTGGCAGGCTCTCAGATAAAGCTGGCCATCTGTGGCTCATTAACAGCTCACTGAGCCTTTTGGCCTGGTTCCTACATGCCCCTTGCAGATGCTGGCACCTCAGCACACGCCACGTCCGCTGCTGCTCTGGCTGCCTGTAAGGAGACGGGTCAGCGCAAAACCCTCCCAGCCTGCAAAACGCTGCGAGATCGGAAACGCTGGTGGGGACTTGAAAGTGTCCCTCAAACCCCAATCCACCAGCTGAGGGGAAAGAAGGGAAGGAGAGACATGGATCTCATTTCCAGGACGGTGTTTCTCCAGAATAACCTGTGGGGAGGCAGCAGCCCTGCCTGCGTCTGCAGGCAGCCACCGTGCCCGGGCAAGGGCTCCCCAGACCCGCTCTGACACGCCGGCGCTCTGCGCTTGCCTCGGGTTGGCGAGGGCTGGGAGCATCTCCGCAGCAGTGGGCTGGCGCCTGGGGAGGCACCCCTAGTTGTTCCTTATCAGCCTTCCCCAAAACAAGTAAGGGCAGGGGTACCCAGGATATGGCCCAACAAGTCTTTCTCAGCCCCGGCAACTGCTGCTGGCAGCACAGGGACCTCAGGCAGAGGAGGGGAAATTAAAGACAGAAAACAAGGAGAAAAGAGGGTGCGAGGACCTGGCAGAGGCACCCACATCCTTTGGGAGGCAGCACACATGCAGGGAACGAGGGCACGCCAGAAGCCTCAGCTGCAATCCTGTTCTCCCTCCTCATTGTGAGGTCTGAGGCAAAACTGAAAGGGGGCTGTGTGCTGGGAGAGAGGAAGAGATTATTCTCAGTAAGCATGAGGACAGGTGAGTGGCACAAACCCGTTTTTTAACACCTTTTCCATCCCATGCCCTGTCTAATTCAGCTGGACAGAAGTGAAGGCAGCAGCTATGCTGGGGCCTCTCCGCAGTCTCTCATGCACAGGGAGTGACCTGGGATCAACAGAGAAGAAAAAGCCGTAACTGTGCAGCTGTCTGACATCTCCCACCACTCTTCCACTCCCAAGGCACTGACTGAGCCAGCAAGAAACTCCAAGGGCACAAACACCTCATCTGAGATCCCTTCTGTAATTCAATTATTTAGCTTGCAGAGAGCAGATCAAACCACTTGCAAAATGGAGGAGTCCTACTTCAGATAGGCTCCTCTTCCTGCAGAGTAGAGCAAAGTCATCTCTTCACTTAGACACAAAGAGCCCTTGGCAACACAGTGCCATTAAAAACAATCTATTTCAAAGCATTCCTCCGAGCAAAAAGCCTCTGACTGCAGTTCAGGCTGTTACTCAGACAGCAGTAGGGCATGGCCATGAGCAGCCCCCCAGGAGAGCTTGCCTACAGCTTTTTGCAAATAGAGACCAGAAGAGGATGCATCTGAGCCCCTACCTGCTCCCCCAAACAGTGTTCTAAGGCAGACAAGAAGGGAGAAGGGAAGGAACCTGCCCAGGTTTCACTGAAGCAATCCTATCCTCCTTGAGAGATAGTTCCCAGTTAATGCATCAAGCCAGGTTTTGCTCATGTCCTGCCATTGGTGCCCACACAGGTGCTCCCTACTGGGCTTCATGTGCCTGCAGGGGTCAGATCAGCATTCAGGTACCCCTGCATGTCCCCAGACACATGCTCAATGTGCTCAGGAAGAGCAGCTCTTTGCAACCCTGCTGTCCCTCCCTGCTGTTCCTGCACCTCCTTACAGTGTAAGGTACCTCTTTGCTGACCATGGAGATCTGAACATCTCCTCTTGCACCTGGGCACAACACAAGCCACGGACTTGGCCTTAGCAGCATCTGTTAGAGTTTATTCTTGGCTTGTGCACTGAAAGGCAATGCCTCCAGAGCAGGAGAAGCCCAGTCCCAGACCCCCTGTGGAAAGAAGGCACACAGTATTTATGTAATGATACTGTTTTACTTGAGATTGCACGCTGCAAGCAAAACACTGTTATTACACTGGCACTCTCATCTTCCAGCTACCTTTTAAAGCACGATGCCGCAACCGAAAACTGGCTGACAGGAGAGAATTAAAGACATAACTGGCTCCTTTCCTTTCCCTTCAGCCACAAGCTTCCCTCTCCCCCTGCAGCTCCCCAAGACCCGCTGCCTACCCCAGTGTAAGGCATGCGCAGCAGCAGGATGCTCCCAACACCGCCTGCAGTGCCAAGTGCCCCTTTGGGAAGCCTCACTGGAGCACATGTAGCCACTGATGTGAGCTGAGGGCTGAGGAAGATGAGACTCTGCTATGGACAACTCTTAGCTTCAAGGCAGACAACTTTCAGTCAAGATCTAGTGATGGTCGACTTCGACCTCTTCTGAGGAGCAGGGCAATGAGGAGGATGGAGCATGAGACTGAGTATCAGGCAACATGGGGCCTGTACTTAGCTCTAGTCCTGAGCTGCCGAGTCACTCCGAGGCACACGTGTCCTTCTCATGCTCTATTTTTATCTCCTCTTCCACATTTGCCTCGCTGTTTTGAATGGGCATGTAGGAAGAGTCTCCCACTACAAGTTAACGTGGTATCCATCATAGCTGAGTCCCAGCCTTGGTTAAAACTTGTAGACACAACTGTAATACAAATAATAATTTAGGTTTTGGAATATGGTGATGGGGGAAGATGGCATAGCAGGCCTTTCTCAGGCCTTCATCCAGAGAGTCAAGAAACCTGTACTTATCTTCAGTGCTGAAGCTAGGCAAAAACTGGGTTATACTCACATTTTTGTGGCTGATGAAATTTGCACTTGTTTGCTTGGTAACTAGTTTGGGGAATTTTTTTAAAGGTGGTTCTTTCAAGTGGCTCAGAGGTTAGGGATGTCCCAAGCTATCCCCAGGGAGATTACAGGGTCAGGCATCAATGATAAACACAGCCTGCCACTTGCTCTTGATCTTGTTCTGTTTGTGCTCCTATTCCCTTCTCCCCAAATCTGCAGCCCAGGCAATTGTGAGGAAAACAGGACAACTGTATATTTAGCAACTGTGTTCCGGCCTAAATTGCTGCATGATGTTAAGTAGCAGACCCTTCCTTCCACAAAAGACCACAGGCTTCATGGTGCTGTCAGCAGGATCCTACCGCCCGTATGGCACATTTTGTACCAGGCAAGGACAGCCAGCTCTAGTGGGAGCAGGAGCAGACCGGTGCCTGTCCTGTGAGACACAGGGCTGGCTTGTCTTGCTGCAGCCACGTAAACCAGATCACTCTTCCCTAAGGCTTCCTGAAAGTGGCTCCATACCTCCCCACCAAGAGGTAAGGAGGGCCAGCAAACACACCCAGGCTCCAGCAGCTCCAGCTCTGTACCTTGGTACTGACCTCCCTTTCTCAGCATCCATCATCAAACTAATGGGCTGCGTGGTCATCCAGCACAGCTGATCATGATCCCAAGACCTTCGTCCTCTCTGCTGCCTGGGCAACCACCTCTGACAGGATCTGGAGCCAGGGTGACAACAGCTGAACTACTCTTGCAACATTTACAGCACCTCAGGCACCCAGAGCAGCAAGGTCCTCAAAGGCAACCAGTCCTTGCGTGGTCCTGGACTCTTTCTCTACAGCATTACAGAGGTGTTTGGGCACAAGGTGGCACGGAACCAGGAGCTCAGCTCTTCATCTGCTGGAAAGCAAACATCTTTTCCCTTCAGGCCAGTCCCAGACACACCAAGGGCGAAGTCAGAGTGACAAAAGGTGATGATGGACACATCTATAGCAGCTGGTGTGACTCTCTGAGGAGCTCTTCATGCACCAGCTTCTCACAGGCTTGTGCCACCCTACAAAGCCTCCAGCTGCAGAAAGGCCTGACAGCTACAAGCCTGATATCCTGCTTGGCCAGCCGAGGGGTAGGCAAGTCCCCACAGGTACTCAAGAGCTAGTAGACATCAAGCCCTCCTCCTGCAAGGGTCCCAAAGCTCTGCTGTGGTCTGGCTGGCCATGCCCTACAGTCCCAGAAGAAGTCAGTAATGGGGTGCTCCTCATGGGATTCAAACCCCATTACAACTGGGTAGTTGGGCCATCTTGCTCTCCTTCTCTCCAGATGACTCTGGCTTAGAAGCTGCACTTCAACTGCTCGCAAGCCAAGGTATCAGGCATATCTGGGCCACGTATGAAATAGGGTCCACTTCCATGCAGGAGTAGATGGTCAGGACTAATCCGTTACAGTGGGCAGCCGCTACACTGGTGACAGTGGGACCGTGGCCACAAAGCCACCGAGTGTGACCCTGGACTGAAAAGTGAGGAGAGGAGCTGTCTGGTCTCTCAACGCACAAGTCTCACTGACTCTTCGCCACATCATCAAAGTCAGCCCAGGTGTTTTTGAAACATCCCACCCAGCATGTTTCTCCAAACATCTCTTGACACTGGGACTCGGACCCAACCTTTCGATCTGACAGTGCTTGGGTTTGTTAAACAAGCAGCTTTCTTCTGGGGAAGTAAAACTTAAAAATCATATGCCCATCACCATTCAGAGGCCCCAAAGAAATCTCTCACTGACAGCAGCAGGCTCTAAAGAAGCTGGACTAGCCAGTCCTTTTTACCACCCATGGCCAACAAATAGCAGGAATCTTCCTGTTCCAGAATGGACTGCCATCCAGAGGAGCGCTGGAGCAGTGAGAATGCTCTCCACATCAGCTACAGCTCAGGGAGCAATTTGGGACAGAAGGCACTAGATTAAATTTCTTCAGCATCCAGAACACTATTGGCTTCCAAATAATTGTCTATTTGTGTGCGAGCATGCACAAGAATCCTCGCTCCATGGCCTGTCTTTGTGCCAGCATGTTCCCAGCGCTGCGACTCTCTAGGGACAAGGCCCATACTTGTATTCAATCTCAGCTTTGGCTCCCAAACACTAAGGTTTCAGATTATGTTTTAAAAAACATTTTCTCTGGCAACTGGGCTGTTAATGGATGTGATGTTTTTGCTCTCGCCTCCTCCCCACCTTTAAAAGCTTGGCACTAAAGGGCTTCTTTGAAGATAAGGCCAAATTTTCAATTTAAGGGGAGGAACTTCATAAAGTAGATTTGAAGGGATGGAGAGGAGGAGGGGAAAAAAAACAAAAAAAAACAACCAACCAACCCTGGAGCCACTTTGCCTGTTGAGATGTACACTGTACAGCACATAGGATTACAATGGCCTCTCTGTACCACCACTGGCTGGAGCCAGAAGTTCGCTGCAGCTGCACTGCTGCTACCTACGCGAGGCTCCCCAAGGGTCACGCTCAGAGAGGGCCTTTGCTGTAGCTGCACATCCCAGACCAAAAGCCCTCCAAACCAAAAGCATCCTGCAGCCCCTACAGAGCCCACATCCACCCAGCAAGCAGGGGCACACGTCCCCAGAGGGAACCACAGGAGCCTCCCACCGGGCTGTCAGTGCTGCAGGAGGCTCTCTGCTGAAACCAACTGTGGCCCTTATCCAAGAGGTTTTTTGAGGGCCAGCAAATCTACGGTCTCTCTTGATCTCCAGCAGACCTATCCTCAACACCACAAGGAGGCAGGGAAGGGCCACTTAGTTTTGCAGGTGGAGAGCTGAGGCAAAGAGCAGCTTGCCCCAGCCTGGGGGGAAATCTGTGGTGTAGAGGACAATCAAATGCAGCTGCCCTCACATCCCAGGCTTGCGCCCTAAAACGCTGGCATCACTAAGCAAGGTGGCTGCTCTCCCTGAAAGCGCCAGGATAAATTATAGTGACATTATCAGAAGAAGCTGAATTTTGCAAATAAATGCTGTATTACAGGCCAATATATCCATATTTGAGGTGTATTTCTCAAAGGCTACCTCAAGTATGTTTGCATCACCACAGGCTTTCTAAACCACACTAAACTCAACACATTAATCCACAGGGCTCTGTCCAACCTGTCCTTTTGTCAACTACAAGAAAAATAAAAAGTAACCTCATTCTGGTATTTGAAAGCTGACAACACAGTTCTGACAGGGACCTTTACACCCTTTTCCCCTGCACTTGTGATTTAAAGAACAGCAGAAGGGCCTGATGCACAGTCTTCAGCTATACAAGCTTGTTGAGACTCGCTGACATTACAACCAGTGAGCACATCCTTGCATTTGGCAAGGCTCTGGTCTATGGCTGTGCATAAAAGTACAACCTGCTGGCTAATCTCTTTGCCAGAGTGGACCTGAGAGAGCCAAAACGGCATGGCCGCTGCAGGGCTCGGGGTGAAAGATTTACCGCCTATGCCAGGCACAGAAGTTAATGAAAAATGACCGCTTTCCAAAACACCATCTGGCTTTCACACACACGTACAGAGACACCACAGCCCAAAACCTCTGCGAACCTGACGACGGTGGGTTTCCATAGGGGCAACACGCTGTGGCGTGGTTTGGACTTTGCCCAGCAAGCCCCCAACGCTCCGCACAGGCATGAGGCGCAGTCACCATCCTCACATCTGATGGCTGCTAAGGGAAGATGACTGGACACAGGGCAGCAGCCTCTCAAGAGCAGCTGAGCAGAAAGCAAGGATAAAGTTTGGCTCTCACCTCTGTGCTGGCACGCTGCCCACATGGAGGGCAAAGAAGCTCAAGCACGTCCCACACGCTCCCTGACGCACATTTCTCTCCATCGATGCCACTAGAGCCAAAATAAATTGGCACTGCCTCTTACTCAAGAGCTCCTACAACACACAATGGCAGCCCTCAGAGCCCCTCGCAGGCACCCAGCCCAGGTGCTCTGCTACCAACCCCATCAGGCAGAGCTGAGCCTCCCGTCCCATTTGTCCTTTTGCAGGGAAGAGAGGCCATGTTAATAAAAGGAGCATGTAACATCCCCAGGGCAGGGATCTGTTGCTCCCTGTTTCAGCAGAAAGCTCCGCGCCGCCCGCAGCAGCGCTGGGACCGTGTAAGCACCAAGTGGTTTCTTTCCCCTGCAATAAATATCTTTCTGAGCTTTTCAGCCAACTTGCTTCGACTGCGTCCATACTCCTTTTGTCTTAGCTTCCCATGGACACTCAGACAGCTGTGTTGCTGGAGCACATGCTCCTGTGGAGAGATTTTAGAAGACTTATGCACAAATATGCATACAAAGCAAATTTTGAAAGCTTCCCATTCTGCGAGCACTCCCTCCAGAAAACCGGCCTCCAGCACTACGTTCAGCCAATGCAGCAGCAGATATGATGTCGTATGATTCGGAGCCAAGAGGAACTAAACCCAGTACCAGGAAATAGAAAGAGATACCTTTTGTTGAACAATTACCCAAAGTACGTTTAGAAACCTGAAAGATGATATTCACCCCCATTCTACCTAAGGACCTGCAATTCATTTAGTCATTATTCACGTTAAATTGTTCTTGTGGCCTAGGAACTGGAATACATAACAACCTCTTAAACTGACACTGACCACAGGAGCACCAAAATACACAGCAGCAGGTTTTTTCCCTCAGGATGTTTTCAGTCTAACCAGAAACAGGAAGTCTCCAAAGATTTTGCAAGAGAACTTTTTCCTTGTGGGATAGCCCATCCTAACTGCAGAATTCACACTGCAAATTTTTAGCCCGGGAGGTAACGGTTTAAACCAAGAGATTTGCAAGCCTGGGTCTGTAACACGCCAGCAGTAATATATCAAAGTCACTTTTGCACATTAAAGAAGTCCAAGGGAATTGTGCCTCATGTCTCTGAGGTACTCGGCATCAGACATTAAAATGAACAACCCACCACTATTTACTGCCAAAGGAACTTTTGTTAACCTGGAGTTACCTTGGTCTGCTGCTGTTGTAACATCTTGCAGGCTGAGTGACTAAACTGAGCCCAGCCGAGCCCCAGTCTCTGAAAACCCACCTGCAGGCCAGCCTGGGCTAAAACAACCAGCGTGGTTCCCAGCACGCTCTTCCCTGTCATTGCTCCCCTGCTTCATGAGGCACACAAGGCGGGGTGCTGGGAGACTGCCTGTCTTTGCCTGGGAAGAGAGTGATTTTGGAGGCACAGAGGTGTCTCTCCAGCCCTGTGGCAGTCCTTAGGAGGCTCAGCACAACAGAGAGGGTCCTCCCCAGCGCACCTGAGATCTGCTCTGAGAGACGTGAGGGTGGGTACGGGTCAGCTGCTAAGAGTCAACACAGACAGCAACATCTGCCCCTCCTCCCAGCGCTCAGCCCATCAGCACGGGGTCCAGTTCCATTTTCTGCATGGGAACAGTAAGGCACAGGGCTGTGGAGAAAACTCGAGCTCACCCAGGGCGTGTGCATGGGCTGAAGACCCAGCCCAAACACCTCCACATCCGAACACATGCTTCCAACTGAAGTGCCTCTCCTGTTCTGTCACCCATGCTCCCTCCCACAGCCCAGGTAGAAGAAGCAAAAGGTTTTTTTCCTGTGCTTGTTACCAGATTGCAAGGTTTCTGTGCTCCTAAGGGTATGTGGTTCAGGAAGGGACCAGGAAACACTGGCAGGCAGATCTGGTGGTGTTTCAGGCAAGTGTTTCACTAACAATGACAAGAAACTACAAAAATTCAGGTCTGCCCTAAATGAGTAACTTTTCTTAACTCTGGAAAGGAAGTTTCTCCTCTGCAGCACTGCAGAGCATGGGGACAGCAGGCTGCTTGCTTCATAGCCCCTCCCGTGATGCTTCTTGCTCGGCAGGAGGCTCCAGCTGGCTCCCAAAGAGGCAATTCTGCTGGCCCTAGTCAGACAGGAGGAGCTGTACCAGCATCCTGAAGGCATTGCAGGGCTGCCAGTTGGGTACTCGAGATTTGGAGGGATCTGTCTGCTGTTAGGTTTGAGGACATAGCAGAATGTCATAGAGTGAAATGGACTGAGCAATGATTCACCTGTCCTTTAATGGAGCAAAACTCCAAGCCAGGAACCTCACACCCTGAGGGCTGGAAAGGGCTCTGCAAACACCAGACACTGGGTTTCACTCTGCAATCTCAAAGAGCCTCTCGCTCTGTGCTTCTGTATCCTGTCAGTACAAAGCACAGAAAAGCTGCTTTCTCCAGACTGCAGGGATACACAGAACTCCTACACCTTACACGCTAGTTTGGAGCACACACGTGCACAATCATCTAATGCTTCTTCATTGTGCCAAGCAGAGAAGAAATGTGTGGGTTCAGCTACTTGTACTGCGATATCTCTCAAATACAGGTCCTGTGGGGGTGTGGGTGTGTGTATGAGTGGGAGAAAACTGAACTTGCCTTTCCCATCTGCACAGGACCTCTGCACACCCTTCAGATGAACCTGCCTCACATTCCCCAGCAGGAAGCAGGGAGGACTGCACTGTATCCGACTTCAACCCTCACAGCAAACACCTACTGGGACCTCTTCTGCTTGGTATATGCAGGATGAGTCCCTGTAATTGTATCTGAAGGGGAGGATTAAGAAAACGACATGGAACAAAACTCCATTTATTTCTTGTAAGAGAATACCATGCACCCAGCAGGGAGCTCACAGCTCCTCCTAATTGTCCTATTTACTTCAGAAGATCCCCACATGACTCCCAGTAGCATGGGAAGTTATTTCACCTTCATTTCTTTAGGTCACTTAAATAAACAGAACAAATCTTCACTGCAAACCCATGATGTGTTTCTGCTGAAATCCTTCCCTGAGCCGTGAACCTCAATATTCAACCCATTAAGTCAAAAGTGTCTGCCATATAAGTACATAGGCATAAATATGGAGGAGCCCTCCTCTTAATTGTAGGCACACTGAGTCAGTTAGTTTCAAAAGAAAACTAAGATAAAATTCTACTTACAAAACGCCCACATTCTTCTAATATTTTCCATGGTAGTTTTTTAGCCCATGGGAAAAGAAACTTTAATGGCAGATTGCAAATGAACATATCAAAAAGACACTATGGTAGCAATGTAGAAATTAAGAGAATTGGGCACCAAGAAAAACACTTAAGACATGCTGGGAATTACATGCGGGTGCTGAGTGTGTGTATGGATTCCTGTTATCCCACTCACATAATGCTGCAGAGAGGTCAAGAGAGTTTCTTTAAAACAAACAAGGACAAAAAAGCCCAACTTTAATAGACGTGAACTGCCTTTCGCACAATGCCAGTGGAACAACACTTGGGGTACCACAATCAGTTGGGGAAATGCCCAAAGATAGATTTGTATTAAGTACCTTTTGCCAGCCAGGGATATTGGTTAAAGTCTATTATTATTTTTCAAAATAAGTATTAGTATCTTCAGAGCACTTCAAAAAGTCTGGTTCGGACGTGGCTACAAATTCAGCACCCCACTTTCTCCCCAACACATTTGCTATTTCCAGTCACCATCCAGACGACCTGCCAAAGTTGCAGCCCAAGCAGGGAGGCACGCGTGCACAAATCCTACAACATCCCACTGCCGGGCAGAAAATTACTTCCCCTGACCCAAATCGCTCCTCATCCTTGCACCAGGGTTAAAAACTCTACGGCCACAGAACAGGACAAAAATTCTACTAACAAACGACCCACCACCGCTTTTCTTTGCAGCAGCAGCAGCAGCCCCTTCACAGAGCACAAACAGAAATGCCTTCGCATCTGCCAGAGACAGCTCTTGCCTGTAAACTCCCAGCAGCTTTTGACAAGAGTTGGAGCAATGGAGGAGGGATCTGCGGCTTATTTTGCACAGCTTCTCCCTCTCACCACTGCTCACCGTCCCCCCTCGCCCAGCCGGCAGTGAGGACGGAGCAAGGTCGTGGACCAGGCTGCTGGAGAAGTTCCAGGCGAGCCCTGGAGCACCGCGGAGCGTGTGCGTGCCCTGGGCCCTCCATTAGTTCTGGCCGACCCGCCGAGGAGGAAGAGCCGGAGGGAAACATCCGAGCCCCCCACATCTCACCTGCCTGCGCGAAAACAAGCCCCGGCCCGGTGGGGACCAGCGGGTCTCCACTCCTCCCCTGTCACGTCTCCTACATCCCTAGGCAGACCCCCTTCCTCACATCCCCACGCCAACTTCCCGAACTCTGCCGCTGCCTGAAGATGGATGGGGCGAAAGCCCTGCGCCCCATCGCCCGCCACCACCGTGCGCCCTCCCAGCCCCTCGCCAGGGCCAGCAGGCCCGGGCCCCCTTCTCTTTCACTCACCGCGGTCTCCAGTGGAGCAGGCGGGGGGAAACACAAAGATGCCCCAAACGAAGGGAAGCAACAAAGAGGCTTAACTCCAGGAGCTGGGAACTTCCAGGCCGGATCTGCGGGGAATTCACTTCACACACACACACACACACACACAGAGAAAAAAAAAAAGAGAGAGAGAAAAAGAGGGGGGGAAAGCCTATTTTAGGGGAAGGGGAAAGTGGGGGGGCCCTTGGTTTGNGGAAGAGGCGCCGGGATGCGGGAAGCCAGACCCTCCATACGGGAGACGGCTTTTGGATGACTGAACTCCCAAACAATTCCCTGCTCCGGCTACTCCTGCCCCAAGAGCCTCCCTCCTTCCCCTCCCCCTGAGGAGGAGGGAAGAAGAGGAGGAGCCAGAGGAGGGAGAAAACTCAAAGTAAAACCCCTTCCCCAAAGCCGAGCGGTGGCCGAGCCCAGTCACCTCCTCGCACCATCCCCGTCCCCCCGGTGGGGCGAACCGGGAGCCGCGGGCCCCAGGGCCGCTCCCCCCCGCCCCCCGCCCCCCCGCCCGCGGCAGCGG